>APFE030564643.1:29162-65804 GCA_000404065.3 Pinus taeda | reverse complement strand
AAAAATACATTTTAAATATTAGATACCATCACTAAATCACCTTTTAAATAAAAATAACAAAAAAAAAATTGTAAAAACTTAACAATACACTGCTACACATCAATGGCTACAATTAAAAAAATAGCATAACTTTAACTAATAAAATCCCTAAATAGTCAACGTTGTTAAGGATATATTAAGCACTATTGCAAGGTGTTGTCACTAGGGAGAACACCGAACCTATTTGCAACAAACTGTTGCATTAGCACGTAAGCTATATATGGTTGACTTCTAACCATAAACTATGAAAATGCCTTCGAAAGCTATCCAGAAAACCAAACTCTGCATTTTATGATTCATGTCAACATCTAATCACAAACTGTTGCATTAGCACGTAAGCTATATATGGTTGACTTCTAACCATAAACTATAAAAATGCCTTCGAAAGCTATCCAGAAAACCAAACTCTGCATTTTATGATTCATGTCAACATCTAATCGGGAAGATAACCATATTGCAAATGAACTAGATTAACGTTTTCCATAAAAACAGTTTCAAGAAACAAACCATTTTTGAAAAACCCAGTTTCTTGTATTAAAAAACGAAAACTACAGTATAAAACATTGTTTTCCGTACCATACCATTTTTTCCGAAACGAAGACTTTCGTTCCATTTCTGGTAACAGATCTTGAAATTGAGCTTTTTGATTAAGAACTACCGTGAAATGGAAAGAGAGCAAGAAAATCTTTTCGTGTTGCATTGAAATGAGGGAGGGTAGGGAGTTACCCTGAGTCTGCTTTGCTGTTTTTTCCATTGTTTTCCCCATTGGGTTTTTCCAGTTTTTGTAATTTTTGGTGTGGTATACTACCAAACTACTATAAGATTTCAGTGTATATTTAATATAAATTTCATTACCAATATAGTAATTGTGGGGCTAGTTCATTTGAACCTAAATTCTTGAAAAAACAAAACCCAAATAACCAATTTCAGGTGAAAAAGTTGGTAGATTATTTGAAGTAATTGAAATCCAAGAAGGAATTAAAGGAGAGAAAGGGTACCTGAAGGATTTTCTTGGGCTCTTGAAAGAAGACCAAGGCTTCTCATCCTTCCATCATGGTCCATATTTGTTCAAATTTGCCGAGCGAAAATCGATCCATGTTTTGTGAGGAAGCCATTGAAGAGATCCTCCTCAATATTATCTCTCAACACATAACTTCTAGAAAATCACTGCAACATTTCATGTGAAAATATAAAACAAATTTGCAAATCAATTCTAAGAATGGCAATCGATATAGAAACCATAAAAATTGATCCATCTACCTGTACCTGTTTCCATATAGGCACAGATCAGATTGTACTGTGCCCATGGTCATTCCTTTTTTTTCAACTACTCAACATTCATTCGAATACACTAAAGCGGGGAAGAAAACTTGTTCTAGTCTTTCATTTTTTTTCAACTACTCAAGATTCATTCAAGATTCATTTGAATACACTAAGGCGGGGAAGAAAACACGACATAATGGTCTTTCCTCTTTTTTCAACTACTCAACATTCATTCCAATACACTACTAAGGCGGGGAAGAAAACGCGATAGAATGGTCTTTCCTTTTTTTTCAACTACTCAACATTTATTTGAATACACTAAGGTGGGAAAAACAACGTGGCAGAAGTTAATTTTTTAATTTGGATGATCGTTAATTTTTATTTAACTATTTATTTTTTTATAATTTTAAAACAATATATTTTATGATTATCAAAATTATGAATGTATATTTTCTTATCTTATTTTTTTTTTCCGCAGAAAAATCAAACCATCTATTGATATAAGAAGGTTACATAGCATAATGCAAAGAATTTTCGTTTCCCTTCTTTCAGAGAAACCAAAAATAGTTGTTTGTGGAGATTTCCAAATATTCCTCCAAACAGCCCTGTCAAAACCATTCTTTAGGACAACTAGATAAGCTGTGGTTTCCCCAACCCCCGGCTTCCTAGTAGGAAAACAGTCGAAACAGGGTGAGGGACAAACCACCATGTCAAAAAACCATATAGTAGGCACTATGTTGGCTGTATGATAGTTTAGTATCAAAAAAAGACAGGAACTCAGGCCTCCAATGAGAGGAAAATAGCACTGAGTCCTGTTACAGTTTATATAATAACATAAAAGTTTTTGCAGCAGTATATACAAAGAAATAGAAAGCCGGAAAGTGAAAGAGAACTGTGGGCAGCTCACAAGTTATGCAAAAATAGGAGGAGCAAGTCGCCTTGCCACCCCGTCCACCACTTCTTCTACTAACCATGCGCCCAAATCCTGCTCAATGCCTTTTTTAGAGAGGATGTCTGCTTCTGTGTTTCTTTCCCTAAAAATATGACAAATTTGAAGCTCAGAAAAACAATTTTTAAGTCAAACAATCTCATTAAGCAAAGGAGTTAAAAGAAAATTCCTACAATGATGCATTCCATTTTCCCACTTGATTGTACTCAGAGAGTCACCAAATATCTGAGCCTCGCGCTCATTGCGCAAAGAGAGCTAGCAAAGAAGCAAATGTAAGGCTTTTAATTCAGCAAAATTATTTGTTCTAATGCCAAGTCCAATGGATGCTTTGAGGAGAATCCCCGAGGGAAAGTGGATAACCATACCAGTGCTGCATTTCTTATTCATATTTGAGGCCCCATCGAAGTAAGCCCATGGGATGGAGCCCTTTATTTATTCTATCTGAAGAGGCCCAGTACGCTGAGAAGAGGAGTGAGAGGGTATGCTTTCATAAATGGCCACTCCCTCTGCTACTAATCGGGCAATGGGAAAGAAAGTATCTGCAAAAATCAGGCGATTTCTGGCAAGCCAGATTCCCCACACAACCAATAAGGGCAGTGTTCTAACTTTATCATTGGGAGCATGCTGCCACCAGCTGTTCCAGGCCTCAGAAATCTCCTCCCCCTCCCAACTTAGGGGGATATTAGTCAATCGTAGCATTTCATTCCAGAGGCTTTTAGAAAAGGGACAGGCAAGGAAGATATGTTGGGGAGTTTCCTCGCTCTCCTTACACAAAGAAAACCACCCGGGACCATTTTTCCCCCTTTTTTGGAGAAAATCCCAAGTGGGTACTTTTCCTTGTAGAACACACCAGAAAAATAGTCAAGTCTTGGCTAGCCCTTTCAATTTCCACAGTGGCTTGGCCCACCAATTTGGTTCCTCCCACCCCTTTTGGGACATAAGCCAGTCATATCCCTTCTTAGGAGAGCAGAAGCCCATCTGTGAATTCACCCATCTTAGCTCGTCTGGCTCATTTGTAATACAAATGTGAGAGTTCAACAGACTAGCACGGAAAGCCCTCCATTCCTCTTGCCATCTCCCTTCTAGGGTGAGGAAATCCCCTAATAACCACTCTTGTCACCAAATAGATGAGTTTACAAGATCAGCAATTTGGCAGAGAAAGAAAAAACCTCTGTTATTTAGATGTTCGATCAGATCCCGTGAGAGGACGTATGAGTCCAGGCAGCCCACCCACGGAACTCTTCCAAGCCTTACTAAGCTTCCATCACCTACTTTCCATGCCAACCCTTTTTCAATAATCTGTACAGCTGCCACCAAAGCTTTCCAGATAACAGAGGCATTTTTTGATGATTTGATGGGTTGTCTGATCCATTCCAAAGGAGAGATTGGATCGATATACTTTCTTCTGGTCACAGCAGTCCAAAGATTGTCTGAAACTACCAGCCTCCAGGCTAATTTAGCAGCTAATGACTGAGAGAAAGGAAACAATTCCTTTATCCCCCATCCACCCCAGCATTTTGGTCTGACAATTTTATCCCATGCGACCCAGGGAGTAACATGGTCCTTCTTCTGTCCAGTCCATAAGAACCTGCTGCAGATTTTATTTATTTTCAGCAGAATACATTTCGGCACCTAGGTGAGACTAGCCCAGTATACAGGGATGGCCAAAACCACAGATTTAATCAAAACTAACCAGCCAGCCCTTGACAGCCATTTAAAGCTCCAATGTTTCATTTTGTCCTCAATTTTCACCAAAAGCCAAGACCAGTCTTGAACCTTGTAGGAGTCAAGCTTAAGAAAAAAACCAAGATATTTGAAGAGGTCATGAAGGGACTTTGCTTCAAAAGAGAGTATCTCTTTTTCTCTATTCACTTCAGAAAGTGAGAGCCCTGCAGTAGTGATGGAAGATTTCTGATCATTTATGACCAGACCCATGGCTTTTAGGAAAATGTCTAGAATCCTTCTATTGCAGCAGCAGTCATCCAGGCTCCCATCACAAAATAATAGAATATCATCTACGAATAGGAGGTGATTTACCCAAATATTAAGCCCAACTTCAATCCCTTTCAGATCACCCTGTCTCTTTGCCGCTTTGATCATTAAGCTTAATCCTTCAGCTGCGAGTAGGAACAGCAGTGGGGAGAGAGGACATCCCTGGTGCAGACCCCTTTGAGGATTGAAAAAATCCAAAGCAACACCATTGATTAGGACAGCAATCGAGGTCGAAGAAACACACCCCATAATCCATCTCACAAAGCCATACCTAAACCCAAGGTGCGTTAGGAGAAGCCTTAGATACATCCAGCTGATTCTGTCATATGCCTTAGAAAGATCTATTTTGATGATGGCCCCTTTTTTCCGACTCTTTTTTGAGGCTGTGAAGGGTTTCCTGAGCTACTCCAACAGCCTCATGAATTTGTCTTCCATCCAGAAAGCCAAATTGTTCCAAGGAAATGTTTTTGGAGAGGAAAAGTTTTAGCCTGGAGGCAACAAATTTTGCAATAACCTTGTATAAGCAGGTGCACAGTGAAATGGGGCGAAAATCATTAAAGGAAGAGGGGTGGTCAGACTTTGGGATGAGGGTTAGGAAGGTAGCATTGAAGGGATGGTAAACCAAACCTAAGACCCTAGATTTTTCCACCACCGCGGTCAGATCTTCGCCTAGGGCGTCAAAAAAGTGAAGGAATAATTCCACCATCCAACCATCCGGTCCCGGGCTTTTCTCTTTTTGCATCGACTTTAGAATAGCTTCCACTTCATCTTTAGATAACAGAGACATCAAAAGATCATTGCCTTCTTCATCAATGAAGCTTGGGAAGAATTGAGCTACTCTTATAACTTCAGCAATAGAAGCTTCTGCTGGAGCTCTAAACAGATCTTTCAAGTAGGCAGACCCAAGAGAGGCAAGCTCTTCAAAGGACTGAGCCTTTCCCCATTCTCTTTTGGCATTCCCCAAATGGTATTTAAATTTTTCCTTTCTTTGGCATATTGTTGGAATAATTTTGTGTTTTCATCCCCCGCTTGGAGCCAGATAGCCCTGCTCTTCAATAGTCAGCTTTCCTCCTTTACCTAAGGAATTTTCCTTCTAGCTACTTCAAGCTTCCGGATTCTGTCTCGAGAGTCCAAGGTGGCATAGCCACCACCTTCCGGATCTTCCAAAAGCTCTAGTTCAGCATTTATAACCCTTAACTCCTCATCTTCCTTCAATGTGTTTTGAAGAACCAAGGCTTTAGTTGCAGCCTTCAAATGTTTTAGGTTATTCATGAAAGCCTTACTCCGACTCAGCCCCTCCTCATCATCTAGCCCATCCTTCCTCCAAGCAGTATGAAAGAGAGTTTCAAAGGAGTCATCAGCAAGCCAAGAGGCATTGAATTTGAAAGGGAACCCAGGTTTTTTTAGAGTTCCTTTTGCCTAGATCAGAATTGGGAAGTGGTCGGACAGGCCCCCTTCACCCACCCAATGTCGAAAAATGGACAATTTTTCAAATAAATCTTCACCTATGAGAAAACGGTCCAATTTCTTACCCACCCAGTCATCACCCACTCTTTTATTTCGCCAATTAGGTCTAGATTTGAGGAGCGTAAGATCGACCAGATGGGAAGAGGCTATCTTGGAAAGGAAAAAGTCTGAAAGAGGGTCCGCACGAGCATTTGCTCCCCAAGATTCTGAGACCCCCAAAGAGAAATTGAGGTCCCCTCCAATGATCAGATTAGGGTGGGCAAGAAAAGATTTTTGGAAAAATGAAGACCAGAATAGCTTCCTCTCCTGACAAGGCCCATAAACATTAAGGAGAAGAAGAGGTAGACAGAGCTCCTTAGAGTAAAGCTCCAACGCCAGAGAGTGATCATACCCCCAAGTAGAGATTTCCCTGAGATTTCTTGCTTTATAGCCTGTGACCACCCCACCAGAGCGACCATTTGCATCAAGGTCTTGAAAGAGCCAACCAGGAAGCAGTTTAGATAAAAGAGCTATAATTCCTCCCCTTTACCAAGAGTTTCTTGAAGCATAAGAATGTCTGGGTTATTTTGTCTGATCAAATCCCTCAAAGCTAGTTTTTTGGGCTAACTAGCTAACCCCCTACAGTTGTAGGAAAGAAGGATCATTTCAAAATGTCAGGGGGTGGCTTTGCTGCTCTAAGCACCCCAGTCAAGGATTTTTGTTTTCCATCAACGATATCCATAATTGCCTTATGCTGAGCCTTTGAAACATTTGATTTCCTCCCTCTCGATTTTATGGGCCCAATTGGCACCAAGTCCTGCTCTAGACCACCAAGAGCTGTGCCTTTCCCATGACGATTTTCCAGTGATCTCAGGTTGTAGGGGGAACAACAGAGGAGGGTTCCGTCTCCAAAGATTCACAAGGGACCAGGGGTTCAACCGAGGAAGGAGAAGGGACACCAAAAGGCAAAGGCACCGAGACAACTAGGTTGTCAACCGGGTGGGATTTAAGTTCAAAGAGAAGAACTCCATCTGACGCTGCCTGGAGGGACCAGGCTCAGAACCAGCAGAGACAGAAGCTAAAATAGAATAACAAAGGGAAAAAGGGGGAGATAGTGGCATACCCGCCTGTGAAGCCCCTGCTGTCTCAGCTGCTGAAGTAGCCTGAGAGGCGGTCAACACAGGTGCGTTCTCAGGGAGCAGATCAGGAACAGGTTGCTGCATAGGGGCGCTTGATGTCACGATCTCCAAGCCGGCCTCTAAGTCTTCCTCCATGGGTTCCTGTGGGGCATCCAAGCCTGGGTCAGGAGCAGGAAAAACCACCGGCTTTCTGCTCACTTTAAAAGGATTTCTTCTACGGCGATGTCCTAGAGGGCACTCTTTGGCAGATGCCCATATTTGTGGCATCTGTGGCATCGGAAAGGCAAATTCTCATAATCCAGCTTTTGAAGGAACTCCATCTCTCTGTATTTTAACGTCATGGCATCCACAAGCCCTTCTCGAGGATTTAGACTCACAAGAATCCATGCCACACTAAGATCATCATTTTGCTCAAAAGACCTGTCAACCTCCAGAAACTTACCCAGAGTGTTCCCAATGGAAGTGAAAACCGAATCAAACCAAAACTGAAGAGGAAGCCCTGGCAATTTAACCCAGACTGGAGATTCGTTCATTTTTTCTGTATGGGCATCAAACAAAGGAGTCCATCTGCGAAGGAGGACTGGACTTTTGCCAAAACACCAATTCCTATCAAGAACCCAACTAACATGATCTTTATGGGCAAAACGTAGAGTAAAACAACCTCTTTCCAGGGCTTTAATCTCCACTAGTTTTCCTGGCGCATTTGTCCATTCCGATTGAACCCAGTCCTAGATATAATCAGGCATGTATTTCCTCCCACGCACTCTACCTACTAGTATAGACTCAGAGGCTGCCATAGCTTCTTCTACCCGGATGTCCACTCCCAGGGTGCAGCAAGGCCGAAGCTCCTTTTTTCTTATAGAACTCTGCTTTTTGCGCTTCCCCCCCACCACCGTCGTCTGCACATCACCCACCCCTAGTTCCGTTGATGGCCGTGCTTCAAAACCCTCTACACCAGGCAGCCCCTGGCTCCTATCCTCCTTATCACTATTTGCACTAATGTCACAATTCTTCGAATCAAGCAAGGGCTCCTTTTCTTTTTGTCCCTTCTCAGCAGCTGTGGCAACCCCAGATTCGAGAGCCCCCTGAAAGCTCGCCTCTATTCCAACTCCCAATATCTCCTGATGGATTCCAATTCCAAGTCCATGGCCTATATCTCCGACCTGATTATCCTTCTGAGACCGAGCCTGACTCACTTGAGCAGAGAGATCTGCCAAACGCCTAGAGATTTAATCCAGCTGTTTGCTTTGATTTGGGGCCCTAAAATCACCTCCTGACACCTAGGGAAACCCTTCTACTATGACGGGCCTTTTTTTGGCCTTATCATTTGCAGCTAAAGGCCCTTTCGATACATGCAGCCCACAACTTGCCACCACATCCTCTAGTCCTCATGTGAGAGGGGGAAAATCTGAGAGATCAGACCCCAAGGATAGGGAAGGAGGCCTGTGAACAACAATGTGATCCCTACCAAAACTTTTACCTCTGGAAGAGCCACCCCTTATGGATGAAACAGCGAAATCAGCCTTCCAATCGTCAGCCAAGTCAGGGAGAGCACCTTGTTCTTTGTTTGGAAAACCAGCTTTCACAGTCGCTTTGGGGAAAAAGCATTCAAGGTTTTGGGCTGAAACTTCATGCCCCATACAGTGAGAAGGTCCTCCGGCACCAGATCTAAATCCACAAAATCACGATCAAGCCCCATCCCTTCCATTTAAACCAAACCCTAGCCCCACACCGCTGAAACTGGAAACCCGTGGCAGATCAAAAGTAAACCCCGTCGCACTGTGTAAAAAACAAAGAAAAAACTTAACCTGCATGCTGGTTGGGGTTAAAACCAAGCCATTTTCCTACCTCAGATGACACTATTCAATGCTGGCTCGAAAAAGTCCAAATGGGGAAACAGGCCCTGACAGGTGAGGTACGCCTGTGACATCTCATCGCCCGTGTGGCCTGAGGCAGGCCTAGCCTGCAGAAAGTTACAGGTCCGCCATTCACAGGAAAACCCTAGCTCCCTTTTTTTATCTTATTGTATACTCATTTCAAAAAATTATATTTTTTATTTTTCAAAATTACAAAATAATTAACCATGTTGTATGTTGTAATTTTAAACAAATTCAGATTTGGAATTTATATAATTAAACAAAAAAACTATAAATATTTTTTATTAATGTTTAATTATCTAATACTAATATTATGGGTTTCCGTGTTATTTTAACAAATGATATTTGGTTTTATAATTATTATGTCAAACTTTAAAGCTAAAAATTAACTTTTAACAATGCAATCTTTTATAACCAATTTGGATGCAGTTCATTGTTAAGGCAGTAAAAAATGAATCTCATAAGTTCTGCCTTTGCATAAATCCTTTGTAATCAATTTGGTTGTAGTTCATTGTGATGGTATAAAAAATCAATCCCATGAGCCTTGTCCCACCCACACATTGGTATAGTTCCACCCAAGGAACCATTGATCTTTCTCCATGAATTAGTAATATTGTACCAAGAAGCACCATATTGTGCAGCATTTCTATTTCCCACAATTGAAAAAACACCATAAATCCTTCTACATGAGCATTGTTCTTCCATATTGTTGAACTAAACATGGCAAGACTTTCCTGTGGCAACAAGAATTTCCGAAACCCTCATCCCCCCTATCACAATATATCTTAGAACCCATCATGTTGGTGTGTAGTATCCCTAGTAAGCATATAGGAATGTAGGGGAACACAACCTCAAAGTCAATTGGAAGCCAAGGGGAAAGGTTTGTGCATCTAAGAGGGATACCTCAATTACATAGATGTGGTTTTCTAAGCTTTTTCATTAATCAAATGTATATTTGAGGGGGAATTCAACAATAAAAAAATGCTTGACTAAATTTTCATACACAAGGGTTGCTTCCACTTCAAATTTTGATACTTTGTGTTTACTCACTTTAATGTCAGTACATATAACAAATAATTTGCAAGTCCTTGTCTCATTTGATCTCATTTTATTTCAATTGTGAGGTGACTAAGCCTTGAACCCCAAATCCTCATAGCTAAGATTTACAAAGTATGCATTGCCTCATTTCCTCTCATTTTACTTCAGTTAAATGGAGCAACTATGCCTTAGACCCAAACCCACACAACAAATCTTTGCACACTACAAATCCTCTCTCTCCTTGGTATTGCGCTTGGTTTAGATATACTTTTCTTAGAAGAGAAGAAATGTCTCACTAAACACCTTACATGTTAACTTATCATCTGATCCCATTACATTTTCCAAGCATTGCGATTAATAAAATTTCAAAATTAAATTTCACACTCATTTAATGTAATCAGCATGTTCCATCAATTTTAGGTAAACTCTACAAATAAATGTAAGTAATTATTTTGATTTTTTTCATTGATTCTAAATTAGCAAGTGAGAGAACTGCATATGCATCTTTATTTTTAAAGTACAATCATCCAAAAAAACTCATCAAAGACTAAAGATAGTTTAAAACCTTTATGGAGTGGAAAAGTATTGTTGGCATCCTCAAGAATAACACTACTTTCAGAAGCTAGGTTCATATTTTACCACAAATTCAACAACCAAAGTGAGAATTTTATTTTAAAGTTTTTATAACATGATGTATTATAAAAAAATTGAAGCACACAGTACAAAAAAAATTTGTATCTAGTATCATTCTAGATAGAGAAAAGTACTTGTTAGGCTATCTATGACATGAGTAAGAATTTCTACCCACCTACTTTCAAAATCATCATGGACATTTACAGATTAAAAAAGGAATTGATTAGGCTATCTATGACTAAATAAGAGTTATTCCCCGCCTTTCCAAACTATCATGTACATTTAATCTATCAGATTTTATCAACATCCTTTCTATGATGCAACACGTTACAACTTTCCATTACATTTATATATTATATGAATTGATGTACTTGTAAGGTGCATAAATTCCAAAATAATTGTCCAAATACCCATGTTTCCACTAAATTAATTGTTTAAGTAAGAGACACATTTTATTGTAGGAAGCATGCATCAATCAAACACTGCTCTACTCATAGTTTACAAACCCAACCAATTTTGCATACACAAACACATTCAAGACTAATCCACAATAAAAGAACAATGCTCAAAACAATATTCTTCATCAAACACCTACCAATGCATAAACAATGAGGAGACAAGAGACACATCGAATATGCGATCAACCAGGGCCAAAACCTCTCCAACATGAGAGGAAAACCCAAACCAAATCTTATTCTTATATACACTTCAATTGACGCATACCAAGATCGTGTCCTAGACCCTTGACTCAATGCCCTCTCCAAGACCAAGTCACAAGCCTCCTTGATTCAACTTCCTTCTTTTTCCTTGAGTCAATGATGATCAGGCTTCTTCCTTCAATAACTCGACTATCCTTCAAATTCCAGTTCCATGGATTAGATCTGTAGTTCTTGGCCCTCTTGCATAAACCCTAGAATGTGTGGTTGACCAACCTTTTGAACCTTGATCTTCTTCACTTGGATGGTATGAACTCCTATTATAATTCAGCGTGTAACCTTGCTTATCTTCTTCCTTGATTTGACTTCTTGGACAACAAGATCTTCAACCTTTTCTGCAGTAGATAGCTCTTCCTTCCTTCATACGTGTGGACTATTAGCCCTAAACATAACCATAAACAACACCAAAATATTGTCTCTTTATTTCCTTCTCTTGGTTGGTTATCTTCGTAATTCTTATTATAGACTTACTTAAACAAATTTTCTTGTCCACAAATGAAGGATGGGCTTCCCTATATATAGTGTTTTGTCCATCAAAAAAATGTGATAGTAAGTGTTAAGGAGTGCTAGGGGAACACAAGGAAGTAATAGATGAAAATAATGCATGCAAATGAATGATTAAGATTTTGTGACAGGAAGTGTTAGTGAGTTCAAGGTGTGCTAAGGAGGGAGTGATAAGGTATGCTAGGTAGTGTTAAGGCATGTCAAAAGCCAGGGAAACATGCCAAGATGTGTCAGGTGCTAGGGTGTGCTAATGCATGTCAGGGAGTGTTATGGAATGCTAGGGAAACATAAGGGAGCACTAGTTTCAAATGCATGGAAATGAATGACTAAGAGTGTGTCACAAGGACTGTCAGTGAGTTCTAGGTGTGCTAAGGAGGGGACAACAAGGTATGTTAGGCGGTGCTAAGAAATGCTAGAGTGTTAAGGTGGCATTCCAGGGTATGCCAATGCATGTCAGGGTGTGCCAATGTGTGCCAAGGAGTGTTAGGGAGTGCGACATAAAAACAAAGGAAAACTAGTTCAAAATGCATGGAAATGAATGAATAAGAGTGTATGATAGGGAGTGTTAGTGAATTCCAAGTGTGCTCAGGAGGAAGTGACAACGTTATATGCTAGGTAGTTCTAAGGCATGCAAGAGAGCCATGACATGTCAAGGAGTGGTATGGTATGATAGGGAGTGCTAAAGCATGCCATGGAATGTAGGGAATGCCAACATGTGCCACGTAGTGTCAGGGGATTGTTAAACATGCTAGGTGTTATGCCATGTCAAGATGTAAACTATGTTCCTTAGTTGTTTTATGGCCATGGTTAGACGTAACTCTTGACTTGGTAACTTGTTAAGTGGGATGAGCTAAGATTGGGCATGAGTAACCTAAGATGAGTTATAGTCCATTCTTAGGTGAACAAGGGATAGTATAGTTGTAGTAACTGTAACTTGGTCAAGATGTTATAGTCGAGGTAGGACTTGGTTGGTTCCTAAGTCTTAAAACCAATAAGGGTAGTTACAAGGGCATGATAGCTAAGGAGTGCTAGGGCATGCCAAGGAATGAAATAACACATGCCAGAAAGTGTCAATGCATGTCGAGGAGTGTTGGGGAGTGTGAGGGCGTCACAAGGGAGAACTAGGTCAAAGTACATGGAAACGAACGAATAAGAGTGTCTTCCAGGTGTCCCTATTAGCAGAATTTCATAATTGGACTTGCAATAGGTAAGCCTACAATTACGATAAGGGAATGGAAAAATAAATTTTAGACAAAGGTAAACTTTTGTCTAGGGACAACACTATTTTTTCAATGACTTGGTTGGGTTCCCAAGTCACAAAAAAGTAAGGCTATCTATGCGGGCATGACAACTAAGGATTGCCACGGTTTGCAAGGAATGTCAGGAAGTGATAACACATGATAGAAAGTTCCAAGGCATGTTAGTCATTCCAAGACATGCCATGTGATAAGGCATGCCAAGCTGTGTTAGGTGCTAGGGTGCGGCGCCAACGCATGCTAGGGAGTGCCAGGGAAACACAAGGAAGGACTAGTTTCAATTGCATTTAAATGAATGAATAAGAGTGTCTGATAGGGCGTTAGCAAGTTCTAAGTGTGCTAAGGAGGCATTGACAAGGTATGTTAGGTAGTGCTAAGGAAACACAAGGACTAGTTTCAATTTCATGGAAATGAATGAATAATAGTGTATGATAGGGAGTGTTAGCAAGTTCTGGGTGTGCTAAGGAGGCATCTCTGGACAAATTTTGGGAGGGTTTGGAAAAAATTTTGTGTTTTAGTACAGACTTGCAATCTTTTGGCAATTTTCTTTCTAGGAGAGCAGTGATCTCACACTGTGCTTCTTCTTCAAGGCTCCAAATGATGTAAAATCAACATTTTTGGAAATATTATGACCCCATATCAACCCCATTTTCCCACTTTCCTGGTCTATGGCTTAGGTTTTGAGAAATTTGCAAAAAATAAGCCAAAAATCACCTTTCTGCCCCTCTCTTTCCATTTTGTTGTGCACCTGGAGACACCTTGGGAGAATGGCCATATCTCAGCCAAAAATGGGCCATTTAGAGTGAAAAAATACTCTAAAGACATATACACTCTCCAAAATTTCCAGAAAAGGCTTCCGGTCTAGATTTGGACTTCAGAAAGGCACTCTAAAATGGCCTCCAATAGCTCATTGTACACCTAGAAATTTATAAGATTTTTGTAAAATTTTGACTGTGTAATTTTTTGTAATTCCTAGTTTGACTTTGGTAAAAGTCAAAAGGGTGAAGTAGATGAATGTGAGGGGTAAAAGTATATGTAAATAATGGGTGGTTATTATTTGTGAGCTGTTTGATGTAAATTTGACCTCATTTATGAGAGAGGTTGCAGTCAAAGTTAATTGTAAAAGTCATTTTTAACTTCCCTAGACATTAGGGTTTGGTTAGAACACCTCATGGAATAGTTCCTAGAGTCATTGATTCGACCCCTAAGAGTGGGGATATGTTGTTTTGGTCTTTATGTATCAGTTTCTCAGTAATAGAACGGGTTGTATTTCAGAGGAGAGAACTATTGTAGCTTGTACTTGGACATTTTCTGGAAATCAAAGGACACAATTGCAACTATTATCTAGGAATCCATGTGCAGTAAGTTTGTGATGTTATTTTTTCTTTGTTATAGATTTATATGAAAGATATTCATCTTCTCTCTCCATTCATCAATTATGCAATGGTTTTCCTTACATTTATAAACAAAATTCTTTGCATAAATCTTTGTTTTGATGGAAAAATCATTATGTGTTACTTTATTTCTTGCTTAATGAATTCATGTTTCATGCTCATTAAGACATTTGGCTTCTTCTAAACACTACACTACATCGACAAACCCTAAGATCCACCACAAAAGTAATGCTACCTTTCTCCTTTTTACATTTGATGTTGTAACCCTTTGATCCTCTGACCTAGCTACCTGGTTTTTCTCCCTTATCCAACAACAAAACCCTAAATTTTCCAAAACCCACCTGAGCCTAGCTATCTAGCCTAAAATCCTTTACATTCCAATCATCTCTTTGTTGTGATTTCATATAGAGAGCTCTCTCTAGTTTGGTAGGGCTAGCTACCAAACTAGAAGATTGGTCTGTGGTTACCTCTGTTGATCTCCTCATCAACCTAGGACATTGTGGAGGATAACAGAGGGCATGAAAACTAGGGAGTGCCAAGGTGTTCTAGTGAATGTAATGTTCTCAATTCATGGAAAAATGTAATGCTAGTTGTAAGGTCATGACTGCCAAGGTGTGTTAGGCAATTCTAGGGCATGCTAACATGTGCTAGATAGTACGAAGACATGTCAAACAAGATAAGATGTGCCAAGTTCTAAGGCATGCCAAGATGTACAAGGGTGTGACAATGCATGCTAGGGACTGTCAAGCGAACAAAAGGGAGGACAAGTTAAACTACAAGGAAATGAGCACATAATAGGGTTAATAGGTCATCAATTTACCTTTTCCATGAGGAGCATGCGAGACACACCAGCACTGGGTGCCAAGTGCCAAGTGTCAATGCATTCTAAGTGCCAAATCTTCCTCTGTTTCTTCTCATCTAGTTTCCAATAATTGATCTCAAATAACTTTAATATTAAACCATGCCAAATCATACCAGGTAATCTCAATGTATGCCAAACATACTAGTACTTGCCAAGTGCCAATGTGCATCAAGGAGTGTGATGCATGCTATGAAGTGGAAGAGCATATCGAAAAGTGTTAAGGTGTGCTAGAGAGTGCCAATGCATGTTGAGGAGTGTTAGGGAGTACTTGGACAACACAAGGGAGCACTACGTCAAAATTCATGGAAGTGAATGAATATAAGGGTGTGTCGGGGAGTGTTAATGAGTGATAGTTGTCATGCCAATGAGGGAGTGACAAGGTATGCTAAGCATGGGTAAGGCATGCTAAGGAGTATTAGGGAATGTCAAGAAGTGCTAGAGTGTGCTAGGTAGTTTTGGGGTGTGCTAGAATGTGCCAAATGGTGCCAATGCATTCCAAGTGCTAAGACATGCTAGGATGTGCATGGTGCCATAGTATGCCAGTATACGTCAAGGAGTTTCAAGGCAAAAAAAGGAATAACCAAGATAAAATGAAAGGAAATGAACACATAAGAGGGTTAATAAGTCGGGGCTTTATCTTTTTCAAAAGGGGCATGCTAGGCACACTAATTATATGTTCCAATACATGCCAAGTGCCAATGTGTGCCAAGTGCTAAAGTTTTTCAATGCAATATTATGCCAAGGTGTTCCAGGGTATGCCAACACATGATAAGGTAGTGCTATGCTATACTAGGGCATGCCAACATGTGCTTGGGTGTCCTACTCATGGCAAGATGTTCTAGGTACAAAGATGTTCCAAGACATGTGAGGTGCCAAGGAATGTTAGTGTACTGTTCCAAAGCATGTTAAGGTGTGCCATGAGTGTTGAGGAGTGCTAAGTCTCTCTCATTAATAGAATTGACAGAGCTTGATTATGTATTAAATAATATAGTTCCTACACACACTAGTGGAACTTTATTTAAAGGATATTTGCTAGATAATAAACCTGATAGAGATGAATCATGTGTTGACTCATAGGAAAATTACATTCTTATGAATTGAGGGAAATGATACACACTAATTAATTCTTAACAAATTGACTTACTATTATAACCACTGTGACCTTGGACACATAATAAAAAAGACTTCACAACAATGGTCTTAAATTGTTATCTTTTGACAAAAAATATAGTAACAAGTACATAGCTTCATCAAAAACTCATTGGAATGATCAATGATGATGAACATTTTTTGACTGTCACCAAAGGTAACCAAAAAGAGCATTAGTGAGGGTCAATAAAATATCGTCACTAGAAATGTCAGAAAAAAGAGAATAAGTGGTGGGTCTTTAACGACCCTCACCAAAAGTGTCACCAAAGAGAAAATTAGTGACGGGCCTTTAATGACCCTCACCAAAAGTGTCATTGAAAATGGCTTTGGTGACAAACCTTAAAGGACCATCACTATATACACTTACAACAATGATTTTTTAAATACCATCACCGTATGTGACATTGGTGACGGACCTTAAAGGTCCGTCACAGGCATGAAGCATCATAAACAACTCATTGGAATGATCAATGATGATGAAAATTTATTGAACATCACCAAAAGTAAACAAAAAGACCATTGGTGACGGTTAAATATCGTCACTAGAAGTATCACCAAAGAGAGAATTAGTGATGGGTATTTAACGACCCTCACCAAAAGTGTCACCAAAGAGAGAATTAGTGACGAGCTTTTAACGACCCTCACCAAAAGTTTCATTGAAAATGGCTTTGGTGACAAACCTTAAAGGAACATCACTATATACACTTAAAACAACATTTTTTTAAAGACCGTCACTATATGTCACATTGGTGACAGACCTTAAAGGTCCGTCACAGGCATGACCCTCACCAATGACCTTTTTTCCTATAGTGGGAGTGATGTGCCCGAATGGATCTGTAACAAATTTTCATGCATTAAACATCAATTATGTAGCTACTCTTGATGGACAGGAGGAGTTGGCGACTGCACAAGTATCAGAAAATTTTGTTACTTATCCCTAGTATATAGATGTTGTTTATGTTCTGCAAAATTTACAAGTTCCACCTAGTTTGACAAAAACCAAGGCAATATTTCTCAAACTAAAAGCTATAAAGTTATGCATTTTAGATCAATCTTTATATTGGAAGGATGTTGGAGGAATTTTACTAAATTTTTTGTTGAAATATGAAAATAGATAAGATAATGGAATATTTTCATAAAGGTGATTGTGGATGACATCTTTACTAGAAAACCACAACAAACAAAATCCTAAGAGTTGGTTTTTACTAGCCTACTTTGTTTGTTGATATACATAAAAAGGTTTCAACTTGTCATTAGTGTCAGATTTGTGAAGGCAAGAGAAAACTCTTACCTTTGCCTTTGAATCCTATTTTAGTAGAGGTTCCTTTCCAATAGTGAGGTTTAGGTTTTATAGGAGAAATTCATCCATGTTCTTTGACTCAGGAGATATGGATTCTAACAACTACTTATTACTTTGCCAAATGGATAGAATTTGTTCCAACTAGGCAAGCTACATATTTAGTAATCATATAATTCATGGAAGGTAATATCCTCTCTAGATTTGGATGTCCCCATAAAATCATCACAGACAATGATGTTGCTTTTAAATCTAAAAAGATGGTTGATTTCTACAACAAATATCATATAGTATTAGGACATTCTATTGCCTATTATCCTCAGGGAAATGGGTTAGCGGAATCTTCTAATAAGAGCATAGTCAACATCATAAAGAAGCTGCTATAAGAAAACAAGAAAACAAGAAATCATGGCGCAAGAAATTGATAAATGCTCTATGGGCTAATAGGATAAGCACAAAGAAGTCAATTGGAATGTCTCTTTTCCAATTGGTTTATGGAATAGATGTAGTTTTCATACTTCCATAGGAATTCCAATATTAAAATTGTTGCAAGAAATAGAAGCATTACTTAATGATGCACAAATAAGGATCAAACAAATGATACATTTGTAGTAGACCATAGCGAAGTCTACAAAAATACACAGATAATTCAGGATAAAATCAAAAGAATTCATGATAGGAGAGTCAAAACATATGATTTCTAGCTCAATGACCTTGTTTTAAAATGCAATGCTAGAAATGAGGAGAAGCAAAAACATGGAAATTTTGATAGTTTATGGAAAGGTTGTTACAATATTGGAGCTTTCCGTGGAACCAATGCATTTCTATTAGAAGATCTCACTGGACAAACACTGTCAGGAGGACCTGTTAATGGTAGGTTGCTCAAGAACTACTTCACCTAAGTTCAGCGGATCACAAAACACAAAATTGTATATATCATTTTATTATTTCAAGTATTGTAGGTGTGGGTGGTTGTCATCAGAATTTAAGCTTGGAGTGAAAGCCCTAAGTTTTAAATTAATTTCTACCATATGTATGATTTTTTAGTTTAAATAGGTTAGTCCCAATTGTTTGATGATAAAATAAATTCCCATTGGAGAAGGCTATTGATCTACATTGTTCTTTACACCTCATAGGGAGGATGTCATCCCCATTGGAGCCATTGTTAGGGTCCTATAAATATAGTAGTCTAGTACGGTTATTTAGCAATTTATCCACAGGGATATTGTAAAAATTATTTTTCATTTTAAATTGTTTAGGCTATAAAAAAATAGAAAAAAATATAAAAAAAATATATAAATATAAAAAATAAAATTAAAGGTGGAAAAAAGAAAAATAAATATAAATATAAATATAAATAAAACCCCGCAGGGCGTGCTAGTCTAAATTCCACCAAAGTTATTTTTTATTAAATTTTTCATTTTAAATAATTTAGATATGACATGAAATGACATTTTGTTGTTTTTCATAAAGTGTTTTCTTGTACCAATGGCTACGATTGTCCTCACATAGATCAACAACATAGGACATCTTTTAGACCCCCCGACCCTTCAGGACTTAATAGAATGGGGGGGGGAGGGTAGGAGGAAAAATCAGTTTCTAAAAACACCACTCTGACTACGTGCCTATACCACGCTATTTTCAGGGGGTCCCTTCCCAATAGAACTTACCACTCCTACCCCCCCACCCCCCCAAAAACTTCCATCTCATATTTCCTTCCACCTTTTCACCCCCGCGTCATTCGCTCACGCACACCTCTCATCCATGTCACCTCCCCTCCATGTCATTTGATTGTTACCATTCAAATCACCCACCAATAATAAACAAACATTGGACAATTAATCTCTCCCGCCAATAGATGCATTCCTAATTAATACCCCACTCCAAAAAATGGTAATAATTTTGTTGCAACCCCTACAAATCTCATTTTAAGAATCTCACAATAACCTACAATTTTTCCCTTTCGATAGTTATTTGTATTTTTTAGGTTTACCTTGAAGTTTTGAAGTTTACCAACACTCTCTGTGACCCATTTCCTTCTGTAATTTCAATAATAAAAAATTCAAGGTAGCGTCTTTGCCTCAATGTTCCTTTGAAATTAAAACTATCATCGCATAAGGGAAAAGGGAATATGACCGAGGAAAACCTAATGATCCCCCATGTCCCAAATTTAGATAAGACTCCCTTGATTGATACCTAGTACAAGATAACTAAAACCCAATGGGAATTTGATCTGTATGAGCTCCATAATTGAGGAAAACAAAAATATCTACATAAGAGTGATGAATTAAGTATCTCGGAATAGTTTCTTCCCCAATTTACCTTTCCTCAAACCCATATTATCCCATAATTTTCTACCTTGATCGAGGTGGATCTTCAGACACAGCGGCATGGAAAAAGCTCAAAATTGAAAGTGGCAGAAAGGCGATGAACTTGACATCAGATCGAAGTACTTGTCACCCTGATTCCAATGGTGCAAATGGCACACCAATCTGAGTCCGGATGAAGGAGATAGAGGTAGTCAAAGTTGGGTTGACTTTTGATGACTGGTCAAGGTTAACAAGGACACAATTTGCACTTTTCCGGCAGACAGAATTCAGCCAACTCCAGCCAGATTCCAGGCTAAATCGTGGCCTAGTTAAAAAGACTCCTTCGGCTTAAAAACGGATTTTTTAAAAAATGGCCATTTTGTTATTAAAACAAAATATATCTATATCTATATATAATTATAATATATATATATTATAAATTATTATATATATATTATATATAATATATATATATATATATTATATATAATTATATATAGATAGCTATTTAAAAAAAGGGTGGCGGGCCACCAACCCCTCCACCCCTTAACCACACCACAAGAAACAACATAACCAAAGGAGGGGTAGGCCATGACCCCTGACCACTCTCTCAGCCACAAAACGGTCAACATAAAATGGGAGGGACAGGCCATGACCCCGGCCCCTCTGCTGCTCCCATGGAGCCACCAAATATTGAGCATGGGTGGGTCGGCCCTTGGGGCACAGACCCAACCCAAACCAACACCATATTAACATTAAAATGGAGGTGGGTACGGTGGTTGGGCTGCCCAAGGTGGGCCCGACCCAACCGTTAATTATTTTTTTTTAACAAAAATTGTTATAAAGTTTTAAAAATTATTTTTCAATTATGTAAAATGGAGGAGGCAGGGTTTGACCGCCTGACCTCCTCCATATTAATCGGATCCCCAACCAACTTCCCTACAATGAATTTGTTGAAGAATCTACCTGCACTTTTTAATTTAAAACACAGTTTTCAGTGCGCTGACGTAGAGAGGAGGAAGTGCATGTGGTTCAAGGCATAATTTTGTAGGAGGGGCAAAATTTCACTTTATTAGAATTTGAAAAATTTTATATGGTTTCAGCGCTTCTCGATGCCATGAACGCAATGGTGTTGTCCATTTCTCCATCAGAGTTCTGCATTTTTCGGCCATTTTTCAGTGTGGAGGTATAAGACTCCTTTTTGTAACTGATGCTTGTACTCTTATTTTTCATGCAATTTAATGAATGAAGGCCTCCCCATTGATCGAGCAGGGCCTGGAGACATATTCCAAGATGAATGAACTCCGTTATCAAGCCTTGTTGTCTTCTTTCATGCTTTATGTGTTTCTCCTCTTGTCTCATGTACACATTAAGTTTTCTTTGTTAAGCTACAATTTATGCATGTAATTCTTTAACACATCTATAAGAAAAATATTGTGGATCAAGTGGTATCAGAGCAAGTCTTTTTTAGATGTGAATTGCATGTTTGTATGCTAAAAAGAAAGAGGCTCCAAAGAGGCAAAGAGAAACTAAAGTCTTTCGATCCCGAAGCGGGTTGTGCACATCGAAGGAGAAACATGGCAGATGAAAAGGCTCATCTTGAAGAGGAGCACGATTTCGGAAAAACCTTCTATTCAATGGTAGAGAATGTCGGTCAGTTTCTTTCAAGGCTGGAGAAAGCAGAAGAGAGAAAATCAAAATAACAAGGTTCCGCGCATGGAAATGGTGGAGAAGAACCGCATCCTTCTCCTTCCATGATTGAAAGTTCTTCTTCCTCTCATCACCATCATCATAGAAATTCAAGGGATGCATCTAAGAAACCTTCCTTTAAATTAGATGTCAAATTTGATCTTCCCATGTTTAACAGTGAAAGTAATGCAGAAAATCTTAATAACTGGATTAGGCATATTGAAATCTACTACAGGATTCAGCAAATAGATGAGGACGAGGCAAAGATTAAGTTGGCCTGTCTTCGACTGAGTAGCACTGCTCTTGTTTGGTGGGAGAGAAAATTGCGAAGCAGTAAGAGTGTGGGTAATCTTCTTTCCTCATGGCCTAGTTTCATTTCTGCATTAAAGGAACAATTCTATCCCTTGGGCTACAAACAAAAAGCCTTAATGAATTGGCAATACTTAAGGCAAGGCAGAGGTTAGGATGTTCAAAGCTTTACAGAGGAATTTAGAAAACAGGCACTTAATTTGGGAATTTCACTTGACTCACCTGAAGTAGTAACTAAGTATATTGGATCATTACATAGTTACCTTAAACATTAATTATTATTGTTTGAACCAACTGCTATTAACTCTGCCAGTGTGAAGGCAATCCATCTTGAGAACATGGGCAAAAATGAAAGAGATGATCATTTCAAGAAACCACCCTTCGAACCTCCAAATGGAAAATCCAAAGTGAAAGGAAAAGGAAAGGAGAAGAGGACGACGTCAACCAAGGAAGATGAAGGAGAAAGACCTTATTGCAATCACTACTAAAAGGAAGGTAATGATGACGATCATTGTTGGAAACAGTACCCGGAAAAGTGACTGAAGAAGTATGGAGGAAAAGGCAAGCAGAAGACAGTGGCAACTATGTAGCAAGACCTTGGATCCGATTCGGGAGATGAAGCATTGATCACATCAGCAGGAACAAAAGGTACTCTTACACCTCATGTTAATTTTGAATCACATGAAGGCACTAGTTTAATAGATGAACCTCTTTCTAATGAATGAAAAAGAATCGAGCTATTTCATATTAGGGTTATCATAAATCATACAAAAGTGGAAACTCTATTTGATACCGGATCCCAAGAAAACTTAATTTCAGAGTCCTTGGTAAAGAAGCTAGGCTTGGAAACCAAACCACATCCAAAACCTTACCCACTTGGATGGATACATGATAAAGCAAAACTGAATGTAACTAAGCAGTATAAGGTTAAATTTGTGATCGCTTCGAAGTTAGTGGATGAGGTAAAACTCGATGTAATACCATTGGATATTTGTGGCATGGTGTTAGGGAGTCCATATCTATATCATAAAAAGGCAATCTTCTTTCGTCATGAAAACAAATACCAAATCACAAAAGATGGGGTAGAATATATTATAAGGGCTCATCAAACTAAAATCAATGCCATCCTTGTAAGTGCAGGACAAATGAAGAGGTTGGTGAATTCCAATAAGGGTTGCATGCTTATGATAGTAAGGGGAAAAGATGCAGAATTATTCGATGCTTTCTAGGGTTGTGATCATATGCATAAAAAGGAATTATGTGAATTAATTTCTAGCTATGATGAGATGTTTCAGGAACCAAGGGGATTACCTCCAAAGAGGGAAATCCAACATGAGATCCATTTGCAACATGACACTCCTTTACCAAATATTGGCATGTACAGGACGTTGACCATTGAGATGGAGGAGATCAAAAAGCAGGTGCAGGAACTATTGAACCAATGAGTCATCAGACCAAGCACTTCTCCATGTAGGTCATCAATTATCTTAGTGCCGAAGAAAGATGGTACATGGAGGATGTGCGTGGATTATCGAACACTAAACAAAATCACGGTGAAAAGTCATTACCCTCTTTCCCGCATTAATGACTTATTAGATCAGTTAAAGAATACTATCTATTTCACCATATTGGATTTGCATAGTGGTTATCACCAGGTCTGAATTGCAGAGAAGGATGTGTGGAAAGCCACCTTCAATTCCAAACAGGGGTTGTTTGAATGGATGGTGATGCCATTCAGACTTTACAACGTTCCAGCCACTTTCATGAGGGTCATCAATGATCTCTTTAGGCCTTTCATTGATGAATTTGTTTTGGTATATCTATATGATATCCTTGTATTTAGTAAAAGTTGGAATGAGCATGTATGTCATGTGAAGAAAGTGTTTGATGTAATGAAAAACAAAAAACTCTATGTAAAATTGTCAAAGTGTGAGCTTGGGAAAACCTCTTTGGTTTACCTACGTCATATTGTTGGTCATGGTCAGCTAAAAATTGATCCTTCTAAAGTTGAAGCAATTGTAATTGGCCTAAGCCTACTAGTGTAACCGAGGTTAGCAGCTTTTTGGGTGTAGTACAGTATTGGATGAGATTTATCTCCAATTTCTCTATTATTGCAGCACCTTTACACACATTGACAAGTGTAAAGCAAGTCTTTCAATTGGGAGGAAAGCAGCAGAAGTCCTTCAAAACATTGAAAGAAAATATCAGCATTGCACCGTCTTGGCCTTACCAGATCTCCAACATCCATTTGAGATCGAGACAGACACTGGTAGATATGCCACGGGAGCTGTACTGATGCAGCAAAAGAAGCTGATATTTTACCATTCAGAGAACTTCTCTCATGCTATGATAAACTATCCCACTTATGACAAGGAATTATATTCCTTTTTCCAGAGTGTGAAAAAATGGAAACATTACCTGATCGGCAAGGAGACCATCATCCATATGGATCATTAGCCCTTGCAATATCTTCAGTCAAAGACCAAGTTGCAGCAATCTCGCCATTTCAAGTGGATGGGTTTTCTGCAACAATTGCGTCTGGTAATAAAGTATAAGAAGGGCACTAGAAACAAAGTGGCTGATATGCTATCTCACCCTCCTATTTCTGCTTCTGTTATTTTGCATAATGCTTCGTTATCTTTTGAAAGTTATGTTAAACAATATGCTAACAATGGTGACTTTAAGGAGATTTATGCAAAACTACCCCATGGTTCATAGGTGGACAACTATCACTTGCAGGGAAACTGTTGTATCACCTTGGCAAATTGTGCATACCCACAGGAGAAAGGGTACATGTAATCTGCGAGGCCCACACCTCCCTTGTGTCTAGTCATTTTGGTATTGAAAAAACTCTGTGTCATGTACACAGATTTATTTTTTTGGCTTCATATGAAAAACCTTATGACTCGCTATGTAAAGGGGTGTGTGATGTGTTTTGTTTCAAAGCCCTCTAATAGAAAACTCGGGCTCTACACACCACTACCTATTCTGAGTCGTCCATGGGAAAGTGTGTTGATGGATTTCGTAGGAGGTTTTCCTTTGTCTAGAAAAGGTCACAACTATTTGTATGTCGTCGTTGACCGTTTTAGTAAGATGTGTATTTTAATGCCTTGTAAAAAGAAGATCATTGTAGAGCAGACTACTTATCTTTTCTTTCACTATGTTTCGGTCTATTTTGGGTTGCCTGCATCGATTTTGTCAAATTGGGACTATCTTTTTCTTGGATATTTTTGGACCAGCTTGTGGAAGATGATGGACAGCAAGTTGAAAAGAAGCACGGCATTCCATCCACAGACTGACGGACAAACAGAGGTTGTAAACCGCACCGTGGTACACTTGTTGTGAGGCTATTGTGGAAAACATCCTAAGTTATGGGATGAGCATCTTCCATATGTGCAGTATTCCTACAACCAAGCAGTGCACTCATCCATGCATCGTTCACCATTCGAGACATGTTTTGGCTACCTGCCAAAAGACCCTTTTGATATGGTCTTTGGAAGGGAAGATGACTCCAGTGGACGTGATGATAGGGACAAAGCGCAACGGTTCATTCAACAGATCCAGTTAATTCACCAAGCGTATAGGAGTAGTTGGAGAAAAGTCAAGCCTGATATAAGGCTCGTCATGACAAACACCAAGTCGACCATCAATTTCAAGTGGATGAAAAAGTGTTGTTCCATATCAGCAAGGATAGGATGAAGGGAGAAGCGAAGAAGTTGTGACCAATACTATATGGTCCTTTCACCATCTTGGAGAAGATTGGAAACAATGCCTT
Source organism: Pinus taeda (assembly GCA_000404065.3). Lineage (NCBI taxonomy): Eukaryota > Viridiplantae > Streptophyta > Pinopsida > Pinales > Pinaceae > Pinus > Pinus taeda. The sequence goes on along the minus strand of APFE030564643.1, from coordinate 40,168 downwards.
TCATCCCAATTTTCCGATATATATGCAGATGTACTCTGAAGTGAATGTGGAAAAATTAAAGTTGTATGAGCCACCATTGGTTATGGACACCAAGGAAGTGGGCACAATTCCTACAGTTGATGACTTTTCACTAGAGTATCTCGATGAGTTACCTAAAGACATCATCCTTGACAGAAGAACCAGGACTTCACAACGGGGAGATGTGGAATACCTTCGAGTTGGTTTCAAGGGGATGCACCCTAGCAAGGCAAAATGGTTGGAAAAAGAAAAAGTGAGGGAACAATTCCCTCACTTGCCAATTGACTGATAAAGCTTTTGGCGGTCCAAAAGCTCCTCAATGGGGAGGATTGATCCAAGGGGATATTCAGACACAGTGGCATGGAAAAAGCTCAAAATTCAAAGTGGTGCAAAGGCAATGAACTTGGCATCAGATCGAAGTACTCGTCACACTAATTCCAACTGTGTGAACGACACTCCAATCCGAGTCCGGATGAAGGAGATAGAGGAAATCAAAGTTGGGTCGACTTTTGATGACTGGGTAGGTTTAATGAGGATACAATTTGCACTTTTTTGGTAGACGGAATCTGACCAACTCCAGCCAATTTTGGATGAAATTGTGGCCTAGTTAAAAAGTCTCCTTCGGCTTAAAAATAGAATTTTTAAAAATGGCCATTTTGTTATTAAAACAAAAACAAAAACAAAAAAAATATTAAAAAAAAATGTGGCAGGCCACCAACCCCACCACCCCTTAACCGCACCACAACAAACAATATAACCAAAGGAGGGGCAGGCCATGACCTCTGGCCCCTCCCCCAGCCATGGAATGATCAACATAAAACAAGAGGGATAGGCCATGACCCTAGCCCCTCCACTGCTCCGATGGAGCCACCAAATATTGAGCATGGGTGGGATGGCCCTTGGGGAGCAGACCCAACCCAAACCAACACCATATTAACATTAAAATGGAGGTGGGTATGGTGGGTGGGCCGCCCAAGGCAGGCCTGACCCAACCATTAATTTTTTTTTTTAAACAAAAATTGTTATAAAGTTTTAAAAAAAAACGATTTACAAATTATGTAAAATGGAGGAGGTGGGGTTTGACTGCCTGACGTCCTCCATATTAATCAGATCCGCAGCCAACTGCCCTAAAACAAATTTTTTGAAGAATCTGTCAGCACTTTTTTATTCAAAACACAGTTTTCAGTGCGCTGAGGCAAAAAGGAGGCAGTGCACACGGTTCAAGGTAGAATTTTGCAGCAGGGGCAAAATTTCACTTCGTCAGAATTTGACAAATTTTATATGGTTTCAACACTTCTCAACACCACAAATGCAATGGCGTTATCCATTTCTCCATCAGAGTTCTGCATTTTTCCGCCATTTTCAGTATGGAGGTATAAGGCTCCTTTTTGTAACTGATGCTTGTACTCTTCTTTTTCATGCCATTTAATGAATGAAGGCCTCCCCATTGATCGAGAAAGGCCCGAAGGTGTAGTCCAAGATGGATGAACTCCGTTATCAAGTATTGTTGTCTTCTTTCATGCTTTATGTGTTTCTCCTCTTGTCTCATGTGCACAATAAGTTTTCTTTGTTAAGCTACAATCTATGCATGTAATTCTTTAACACATCTATAAGCAAACTATTTTGCATCATACCTGGTGTCATCTTAGATACCTCCCTAGCTAGAAAGCAGTAATTGTCCAAAACAATAAAGTCTTGTTTTCCATTTACCCATAAAATATTTTTCAAGCCCTACAGATAAATCCTCAGGCTTCTCTACACCCATTTTCCACTTATGCACTCATGGAGATATATAAAAAGCTTACTTTTCCCTAGTGAGCCCATATTTTTGAATGTTTTTTCCTGAGAATTCAAAATTTCCGAGATCAAATCCCCCATACTCTACTTTTATCTTCCTAGAGATGTCCAAAAAAGTCATTTATATGGTTACTTGTTTATTAGGCTATCATATAGTCCAGTGGGTAGTTGAAGTAGTGTTAGGGTTCTTATTAGTATTTGTAGTTGGTCAGAAGCTGTTGGGCCTAGATTTTGGCCATTTTTTACAGTATTCCTAAGGCTTTGATACTGCTTCAAAATCCCTTTTTTACCCCTCTAATTACTATCTTTTTGTCATCCAGTGCCTCAGTTTGACCAAAAGGGGTGACTTAGATTCTAAGGTATGCAAATCACTCAAAATGTATAATTTCTTTTCATTTTTCGGTAATTCAATGTTAAATGATACCTAATTAACTAATCAATGACTTTGAGAGATACTAATTGAGTCTCATGCAGATCAACAGACTTTGAGCGCTTCTGTGATTTCCAGCAGAACATCGGGGATTTCCTACATCAGCGCCATTTCATGCAACAACACCATTTCCTGCAGCAGCGCCAATTTCTTGTAATAGGCGGTTTTCCCTGCAGACGCCGTGAAGGTTAGACATGTTCCAATCATTCGCAAAAGAAATGAGAACATGGGTTTTGTTTGAAAATCCATCCACATGGACGATATCCTACTGGTTGCTCCATATTAGTCTTTGTAACTTCTCATGCCTTATTCTTCTCATTTTCGGCCAATTTGGGGAAAACAAACCAAACGATCCAGTGTATTCGGTTTGATCCATGCTTCTAGTCATGGATCGAACCCAGGATGCCAATGAACTATATTTTCAGCTTATTTTAGTAGATTATTTAAATATTCTACTTTTACAATGTTTGGAAAAAGGCTAGTTTGCACATTGGTATAAAAATAGTAGATTTAATTTGTACAGGGGAACCCATATCTCATATTTCTATAATCCTTTTCCAAATTAATACAAGCTTTACATTCTACTAATTTCGTATTGTAATTTTTTTCAGTGGTTGAGGGGTTGTGAATGAAGGAGGGCCCCTTTTACTCACAACTCCCGTAGTAGTAAGCTTGTGTGTTTAATCAAGTTTGTTTTCATGTGTTAACAATAGATGTATGTACAGTTCCATTCCTCTCTATTGATTCATAGCAGTGCATGCTTTCCAATGATTAATGAATGAGTTATTGCTAATTTGATTAAAGGATCAATTAAGTTATGAAATTTGTGCTCTGATTTACATTGTTGGGTTTGAATTATTGAAACTGAGTTTGATTTAATTGATGATTCTTGGTTGTATATCTTTTCTTGATCTGGATCAACAATTTTAGGTGTTATAGAGAGATGCGCTATCTACTCCATAGCCTTTGCTGCAAGGTGCTGAGAGAGAAGAGAGATTTGGAATTGTGTGTGGTTTTTATGCACTGAAGTATAATTTTGCATATATTTTTCATTGCACCTCGCAAGGTTACCATTACCCCTGGTTGATAATTAATGTGTTCAAATTATATGCGTATAATTTCCCACAAAAAAAGCCTTTAGTTCTTTTCAATTACATTCAATTCTTATAAAATGTCATAAATGAGCAATTGCTAAAGTTTAAAGATGAAGATGTGTTAAATCACCAATAAATTTTAGTATATCTAATTTTAGTTTACTAGGAAGTCAAGTTCAATTTTCAATTATAGAAGATGGGTGACTAGGGAAATCCATTGTCAATTATTCATTAGAGTTCTTTAGTTAGAAGAAACTCAGAAGATTATTCATTCATTGATTTTATGGATAAGTTTCTACATACATCCTTATGTTTACTCTGCAGTGATGTCATACCAATAATTTCACCAGAGATCAAGAAGGTTTTGCATCTTTCATAGCAGTCAAAAGTTGGAGATTGGTATTTATACCAAAACTATACAAAAATCAGAATCCATGGGTGTGAACTTCCTCCCTATAGATTACTAAAGTTTGTGCCAACGAGAATCTTTTCTCTAGAATATGCTAGACAAATGTTTAATATGGATGAATTTCACATTGTCTCAAACAAGAAGAAAGCACAATTTAAATTAAAGGCAAATGTAGGGCCCTATATTGTAAATACTAGAGCAACAACAAAGGAAGTGGAGGGAATCTTAAAGCAAATGAAATTCAAATCAAGCTTCACATTGTCTTATGACCCTTTAGGGATAATTTCAAAGCTGAGGGTAGAACAAAATAGCACTCTATATGCACATACACCTAGGACAGAGATAGAGAAATATGCTAATCAAGAGCAATGGACAGAAAACAGTTTGCAGGAGACCAAATAGCAGTTAGTCACTCAACATCTCTACAAACTCCTATCCCAAAAGATAAGAAATCAAGAGGCCAAGGGAAAGTATGTCCCCTAGAGATTCAAAAAATCAAGCTATAGATTTTGTTGTGTTGAAGAGAAGAAAGAAGGATCCAAAGAACACTATTAAGTATGACAGTAAGATTGATCCCCAAGTAATAACTATTCAAGAAGAATCCTGAGAAGAAAAGGATTCACAGGAGAAAATTACCATGGTTTTGACAAGCATCCCTACCACTCCATTCACATATGTTGAGGAGACAATTGAGTCTCATATATCTTCTACCTCTCAAATTCCAGCAAAACAGAGTATTTTTACAAGGTATAGGGAGATCAACTTGGTGCATGAAGCTTTAAAGGCTTCAACATATTCAGATTTTTTGAAGCAAACTGCCACCACCCAACACAAATTGCTATCTACATTTGACGCATAAAAAGGGTAGTTCCAAATGTCATTTTTGAAACCTACAGTGCCATCCCCTAGAAGTGTTGAAGATTATAAGGCCTCAATATTTTAAGTTGATACCAAGTAGGTTAATGAAATCGATCAAATCGATTTTCATAAGCAAGCAAGAGAAATGATTTACTCAACACTAACCAACTCAGTCATGGTTTCTTCTAGGTTGTAGATCTCTTTAAATATTATGCACTCACAGTTGAAGATTGAAAGAATGTCTTCTCTAACAAAATACACTAGGATTAAAACTTTAGAAGATTTAATTATCAAATTAGGATATAATCCCAGTGGTTTCAAGGCAGCCAAGGAGATAATTAAGAACAAAAATACAAATATTCAAGCACTCAGGAAACAACTTAATCTCCCAACTAAAGAACACCCTCAGGCCAAGGAAGTGATCAGTTTGGAGATGGGGAAAGAAAAATTATTCAAAATAATAGTGGAACAGAATGTTCAAATCCAGAAAATGGAACAGGACATGGAAACACTATTGAAGGAAAAGAAGAAATTAGAAGCAACAAGTACATCAATGCAACCAGAAGCACAACAAGCAACAGCAAGCATCAACTTCGGATTCATGAGGCAAACTAGCTCAAGCTTTAGGATAATTATCGTTAATAAATAAGGAAATGGAGAAGTTAACACCAACACTCACCAAGATGGAGGAGAAAAATATCAAAGCAGACAATGCATACCTGGAAGAGGTACAAAAGAATTTCAAATTAATTCAACAAATTCAAAAGTATGAGGACCAATCCCTCATAATTCAGATGTTAGCAAAAACCAAACGCAACATTTGGCATAATATCAATGCAAATGTTACAGAATTGTGGTCATCCATTCAAATTATTTTTGAACAAGAAGAACTGGTATAGAGAGTTAAAGCAACAATTGAAAAAACAAAAGTTGGTATTGAGCACAGGCCGACAGAAGCACACAAAATTATAAGGATGTTAAACTCCAAGACTAGAGATGAGCTTGAAGAGCTCAATATTCAAGACATGATAGAAACAGTAATGGAAGTCAAAAGAGTATTGACTAAGAAAAATATTATGGTGTAGTTAGAAAGTAAGTGCAAAGAATTGGAGCTACAGGTCAAAATATTTAACAAAAAAATTTCTTTGTTGCAGGGGAAAGGACTTCCAACTCTAAGAAATTCCAATGGAAACTTGATTCCATTAGAAAATTATCAGGATAAATTATGCAACATAGTTGCAGATGCATCAAAATTTTAAAAGGAAAAAAGAACTATCAGTGGAGATCAAGCTTTCATGGAGGGCCTACAACATGATCTTTTTATTCAACATGAAATTCATCATCTATTTTTGAATAAGCCAACTTTTGAGACATAGACAGAGGTAGATGAAAGATTCAGAAACATGGTAAATTTTTCTATCTCAAGTGAAGAGAGATGGGACCAATTACTGGAGTTGGTCGAATGAGCACCAAAAAAAAGCCTACAATTTTGGCAAGAAGATAAACAAAAGGGGCCAAAAAATAGCTACAGTTAGCAACATATTTCTTTCAAAGAGTCAATAGAAAAGCCAAATTTGTCCAAATTTTCTATTACTTAGTACTATTTTAGAAATATCTACATATGTTTAGTAGATATTATTTTGTAATGAGTTTTATTTGAAGTCTAAAATTATTCGATACATAGTCTATAAACATTTTGTAATAAGACTTAGAAAGGGTTGGATTATGTATGAAGAAAAAAGATCTACCTTGATGTAGGTTGTGGATTTTACTCAATGTAATCAATTTTCAGAAATACAGAGGTATTTTTGTTCCAGGATTCTTGTGTCAAACAAATGGTGATGTTTCTCTCATGTTAAATTGTTCTTTTTTCTCAATTTATATATGGTTTTATCTCCTCATTGTTGCAAGAAGATTAAGAGTTGAGTTTACTTAAGTGTACTTTGCTCTTGCTTGTTTTAAACAATCTTAATGTTTTCCTCATGAGATTAAATATAAAATTCATTTAAATGTGCTTTCTATTTAATTGATCATCTAATTTTTCATCTCAGTCACACCATAAATATCTCAAGATCCAAGAATTTTCCTACCCTTCCCTGTTATAGCTACTCTGTCAATTTGTAATTGATTACCCAAAATTTTATGACTCCATGCCCAATGGAATTTTCCAACATTTTTCAACTAAAATTTTGAAAAAACCCACCTCGAACTTAGATATCTAGCCTAAAATATTGAATGCAGAAGTTAAATCATATAGAGAGAGCCCTCTCTAAAGCTGGAAGGGTAGATCCTAGCTTTAAAATTGGTTTGTGGTTACCTTTGTAGTTTTATTTCTCATCCTAGGAAAATTAGAGAGTTCTAACAGAATGAGAAACTCCTAGGAATGTGGATGAGGTCAAATCATTCATGGGATTAGTCGAATATTATAGGAGATTCATCAAGAACGTTTCACATATTTTCGATCCTAGTACATCCTTTCAAAGGAAAGGAAATAAATTTGAATTGATAGAGGAATGTGCAACAAGTTTTGGAAAGTTGAAGTAGTTGTTGATAAATTATCCAGTTCTAAAGATCACATATCTAGATAAAGAGTTTGTTGTGTGCACATATGCTTGCAAAGGAGGACTTGGTGGAGTCCTGATGCAGGAGGGACAGGTAACATGCTATGACTCAAGTAAATTGAATGAGAACGAGCCAAATTATGTGACACATGATCTTGGGTTCAGAACAATTATCCATTCACTAAAAATGTGGAGGCACTATCTTCTTGGTAAAAGGTTCATTCTGATGAGCGATGAGAGTGGGTTGAGATATTTGTTTGACCAACCAAATTTGAATACCAAAAAAGCTATATTATTGACTACGATTAGTGAGTTTGACTTTGAAATCAGGTAAATTGAGAGTAAAGAGAACAGGGTTGCAGATGTTCTTAGCAGGAGAGTACAGGTAAATCATATAGTAGCTATGAGTTCATATGTGACATATTTACAGGATCAGACCTTGCAAGTAGGACAATAGGATGAAAAGTACCAACAAATTAGGAATAGGTTACAACAACAGAGTACAAGTGAACAGGACGTGGAAAATCATCTCATGTTAGATGGTTTGGTGAGATTTAGGGACAGGATCTATGTACCAGACAATAATGAACTCAACAAGCTTATATTGTAGGAATTTGATCCTAATCCATATTCAAGTCACCAAGGATATCATAAGAGATTGACAATTGTCAAGAAATTCTACCACTGGCTTAATTTGAAGAAATAAGCAGGAGTGTTTGTCACTAGATGTTTGGATTTTCAATAAGTAACGGAAGAGTGTAAGCATTGTAGAAATTTTGAATAATTTAACACATATTCAATGGAGATTATCCTGATCATGTACTATTGCGGAAAACATACACAATACATAAGCTCCTCTACGTTGATCATCAATATAGCAGCATCAATAACAATAAAACATCAAGAGCATTCACACATTAACACAGTATGTATCCCGGGGAAAGCATCTCACTAAAAACCCCAACTATATGTATATGAATGATTGAGTCATGTAACATTACACAGCATAATACTTCTCACAAGTATCTCCACCTCTGTTACACACAATACAGCTCAGATCTGATCTCCAAATCTCTTCAGCTGCTTGCCTGCCTCCATTGCGCAATCCTGCAAGAGAATACTGATGAATGAATGATCCAAATTCGTATTTCCCTTGGATGTACCACGCAATCCTCATTGGAAATACTCAATCCATTGATTGTGCAAGATCTGGTGCACAACTATAGTCACAACTGATAGCAATCTGATTCTCTAACACCTGTCCCTGCTAAACTAAACATGCACTGACATGCAACGGAGTTAACTGATGTATTCATTAGTTGTATTATGAGTTAATAACTTGTGAATTAATTAATAACTAATTCACCCAACTCATCTCTAGTCTATTCGCCAGTTAGACTAAATACAACCAGTTTAAACAAAGCTAAACTGAACACAACTCCATCAACTGCACCTCCAGTCCACTAAACTCAACTTCACTTGAGTTCTAACTTAAGTCCTGCATGCAAATATTAGTCATCCCATAGGTAACCACGTATTTCCTTCTGGGATCTGCATGTACCACATCTGTAGCTCATCCTGAAGTGCTCCAAGAGAATAAGACAAAGTTTAATAGTCTAAATATTATTATGAGCTAATAATATTTGACTGTTCTATATTTAGACTGAGCAGTCACTCCGCTGGTCACTCCCTGTGATCTAAAAATAGAAAGTCCATCTATTTTTCCCAACTTGATCAATTATCCATAAACAGCAACCTGCAATCCATAGACATGATCCATATGTCTAAAAATAGACATAGTCTAAAAATAGACTTGCGCCAAAAATAGCCTGTGCGCCCACTTAGTGAAGGCGACTCTTTTCACTAAGCTCCATCATCTTGTTGCAATCTCAACAAGCATCTAGGTGGATTACTACAACAAAGTGGAAATTGGAGGTCATTTGCATGGACCTCATTACAAGTTTTTCGATGACCTCTAGACAACATGATTCTATTATGGTTATGGTTGACAGTTTCACAAAGGTAGTTCACCTCATTCTAGTAAAGTCTATGAATTCAACTAGTGAAGTAGCACAGGTCTTCATCAAAGATATAGTGAGGTTACATGGTGTTTTGAGGAAGATTGTGTCAAGCAAGGATGCCAAGTTCACTTCTAGGTTTGGAAAAGAGTTATTTGCAGGTTTTTGGGTAGATAGTTGGCCTTTAATATAGCTTATCATTTGCAGATAGATGGACAGACAGAGAGGGTCAACGAGATTTTGGAGGACATGTGGAGCCTTCCATGGCCAAGGGAATTTATTTTTCCACATTTCAAACGTTTCAATCCATGTTCCTAGAATTACTTCTATGTGTATTAGATTTGCAAATATGACTTTCGAGATGTCCAGAGAAAAGGAACACTCTCTAAATAGATGCGGGATATCCTCCTCTGCATCTTTACATAGTGTGCATCTTGATGGACCTTGAATGTTCCTTTTTGTAATGTTTTTTGCAATTAGAATTTTATGATGAACTAAGGCCCAACAAAAAGAGTTGACTTTAGGAATATTGTTGTTCTACCATATTTTCCTCCACAACTTATTGGGAGTTGGGTGGGGAATCCTTTTGACTAAAATTTTGCATCCCTCTTTAATAGTACATCCCTTATGAGAACTTATCCTCCATGTTCATTGATCTAGGGATGTGACTAAGATGGTGGGCATTCATTTTAGATTACATATTAAAACTTCCCATTGATAGTAGAGATTTTAGGGTAATGTTAGTTGCAACCATACTTTCCAGATCCCATGCTCATCCCAATTGAAAATATCTTTTAGTTTTACAAAACCTTCCTGCCTCATCCAACTTTCTAGATCACAAAGTCCTTATTGTTGTCCTAGGGGTGCCTCTAGGGATAAATTTCCATTCCATATTTTGATATTGGAACCATTGCTTTATTGGTGGCTCAGATGATCAAAAACTAGTGGGGCAACTTCTTTACATAATTTCCAAATTTTGGTTCCTACACCTATCCATTCTACTAGTTCAGCTCTAAGAATTAAATTTTTGTGGAAATACTTTCTTAGGAAGGCCTATTTCCACCATTATTTGGAGTCAAATAGAAGGCACCGTATAATCATTTCCCCAATCGAAAGGTTCATGAAGTAAGAATCCTTGATTGCCAAACCTCCATATAATTTTGGGAGTTGAACAATGTTCCAATGCACAAAATGGAACTTTTTTCATTGTAATTTCCCCCTTTCTAAAGGAACTTTCGTATGAGAGCTCCTATTTGGTTGACCACATTTTGGGGGGCTAATAAAACAGTGCAAAAATATAGTGGAAGTGTTGATAACACTGATTTTATTAAGATTATTCGACATGCTATGTTGAGCCACTACACCCCCCAAGACAGTATTTTCTTTTTAAAGTTTTGTATAAATTCACTCCAATATTCCATGATGAAAGTTCCTAATGATGTGAGAATTACCAAATACTTGAAGAATCTCTACCCAATTTCTATTGGGAATTCAAGAGCATTGGAAATTTCTCACATTGTTATATATGAACAATTCCATCCATATAATTGACTCTTTTTTATTCACTAGCCCTCTCGAGAGGTACATATAAGATTCAAGAAATCGCTTGAATCTAGAGAAAATTATTTTGGACACTCCTCCAAGGAGAATTGTATCCTCTGCAAATTAAAATTGATTTACCTCTGTTGGATACCTATACCAATAGGTTTCATATTTCATGATTGGTGATCAAAGTTCCAAATATGCTCTGCTTTGAATGCAAAGATCCCATATTTCCATAAGGAGACAAGGTGTGTCTCAATCTTGATAGGGACTCAATTT
>APFE030564643.1:9267-21297 GCA_000404065.3 Pinus taeda | reverse complement strand
AGAGTGATGACAATTTGGACTGTATCTATAAGATAACAGCGCGAGACCAAGATTAGGTGAATCTCACTGCGGATGGATGAATTACATGGGATCGTGAGGGTTCCTTCACCTCGTACTCTGATGAAGAGTTAGAACACTAGCAGAATCGGTTACATGAAGTGACTACGCTAAACTGCAACATGATGATCTGGTCGCTGCGATGTGTGTCCTTAGAGGTGAGAAATTTTCCTACTTATGATGGCCTGAATGAGATAGATATCTTTTTGGATGCATTTGAAAGGGAGGTACCAAAAAAGTAGCGCTTCCAGGCATTGCCTTGGGCACTACACACTATGCCTGCAAGATGTTGGGGTACGCATAAAGGAAGCTTTGATGATTGGTATGAATGTAGGAGGATGATGAGAACACAATTTGGAAAGCCTAAGATGCGAATGATAGACAAGTATGATGGGTAAGATGATCCACGCGTGCATTTGGATAAATGGGTCCATGCTTATGGAGAAAATCCCCAACCTGAATGGGTGCACTTGTTCTGACACACTTTGGACGTTGTCCCAATCAACTGGTACGTAGAAACAGAGCTTCGCCATGGTACTAGTGAATGGGATATTCTACACAAGGGCTTCCTAATGAAATTAAGTTTTGAATATGGGTTTGACTGTATTGATGAGGCACTATAATAAGTGAAAGTAGCAATCTTTAGGATATCGTAGGATCCTTTGGACCTAATTTAGCCTAAGTGGGCTACTTAGCTAAGTCATGCACTGGAGTGCTATAATGTGACCACTGAAGAAGAAGATGAGGATCCATGGAATATTGAAATTTCAGAAATAGAGGGTCACCACGAGGTAAAAGGACCATAGATTGAGAACCTTGATATAACCGCGCTAGTAAAAACGAAACATGTAAACATTGCTACGGAGGCAGAACCCAAATTCGTGAAGATTGGAGATTACTGGGATGACGCAATGGTGGATAAGGTCATTGAATTTCTCCGCGAGTACCAGGATTTATTCCCTACTAATTTTATTGATTTAAAATGGATAATTGGGGACCTAGGTGTTATGAAGATCACATTAAATCCTGACGCAAAGCCGATTAAGGAAAGACCTTACCATCTCAATCCAAAGTATAAGGAGAAGGTCCGCTTAGAGCTAGACAAGATGCTCGCAACAGGAATCATTGAGCCTATGGAAGAATCTGATTGGGTAAGCCCAATGGTGACATAGGAGAAGAAGCAGAAGGACGAAATAAGGATATGTGTGGAAAACAGAAAGTTGAATGACAATTGCATACATGATCCTTTCCCAAATCCATTTACTGATGAAGTGTTGGATAATGTAGGTGGCCAAGAAGCATATTCCTTCACTGATAGGTTCACTGGGTACCACCAGATCAAAATTGTGTTGGAGGACATGAGTAAGACAACTTTCGTGACTGAGTGGGACTGCTTTTAGTACACTGTAATGTCGTTTGGATTGAATAATGTGTCTGCGATCTTCTCGCGCATAGTTGTTGCTTCATTCAAGGAATTTATTCATAAGTTCCTAGAGGTATACTTTGTTGATTGGACTATGTTTGGGCTAGTTAAATGCCATGTAGCAAGCTTGCACCTTATGTTGGATACCTGTCAAAGATACCAGATCATGCTCAATCTAAAGAAGTGTTTGTTTTGTGTCTTTTGGGACCCTGTTAGGGCATGTCGTTTGCAGATAGGGACTGATGGTAGATCCCACCAAGATAGCAGTGATATTGAACTTGGAAGCACCGTGTGAAGCATTTGCACGCTACCCTGGGACATACAAGATATTGCAAAAAGTTTATCAAAGGCTATGCCTAGATCACCACACCCATGGAGAAATTGTTGAAAAAGGATGTCACATTCTGCTAGAACGAGGACTATAAGAAGAGCTTGGATATATTGAAATAAAAGATGGCCACCACGCCAATTCTATTCTTCCCGGATTGGAAGGAGTTTCATGTACATATCGACACATCATGTATAGCACTGGGAGCAGTACTGACACAAGATGGCGGAGAAGGCTTGGACCATCCTATCGCATTCGCAAGTCGAAGATTATCCAAAGTGGAGAATAACTATTCCACCACCGAGTGCGAAGGGTTATCCATGATGTATGCACTCCAAAAGTTTAGGCACTAATTGTTGGGTGGCCATTTTAAGATGTATACAAATCACTCTACACTGAAATACCTGGTCAATAAGCCTATGTTGGGGGCATAATCTGCAGGTGGATCTTATTTTTCTAGGAATATGATTTTGAAGTTATTGTAAAGCCTAGATGACTGAATGCGGGACAAGACCATCTGTCGTGCATCGAAATGGGGGAGGAACCCACTAATTTGGAAGAAGGATTGCTTGACATGCAACTATTTGCAGTGCGTGTCGCGGATGGTCATTTCAAGGATATACCACACTTCCTAATGACAAGAATGACCTTGGAAGGATACACTGTCCAATAGATGAAGGAATTAGTGGTGCGCATGGAAAATTTCTCTATCATTACTGGGCATCTATACAAAATGGGGTCTGATGAGACATTGTGGTGGTATGCACCTGAGTTTGAAGGAAGAAGTATCCTCACAGATGCTCATGGGGGCACTGCGAGAGGACATTATACATGAAGAGAAACCACATAGAAGATTCTACGTGCAGGATTGTGGTGGCCAACCCTCCATCAAGACCCAAAAGTGTATTGAAAGGCATGTGATGTGTGTCAAAGGACTAGCAGGCCATCGCGAAGGGATGAGATGCCTTTGAATCCATAGATGACGTTGCAACCCTTTGAGAATTGGGTGATAGATTTTGTGGGACCCATTCAACCCTAAGGAAAGACAGGGGAAAGGTACCTTACCACCACGACGAAGTATTTGAATCATTGGGTGGAGGCACATCCTATGAAGGATTGCACATGCCCAACCACTATAAAGTTCCTCTTTGAGCATGTACTGACATGATTTGGATGTCTGAAGATCTTGATGAGTGATCACGGTAAGCACTTCCTAAATGAGACGATCAGCATGCTGACGGAGCAATTTTAGGTATATCACCAGAAGAGCACGCCATATCACTCGCAAGCTAACAGGATGGTGGAATCATTCAACAAAGTGCTTGAAAACGTGCGAACCAAGGTTTGAAATGCTCGGTGAAGTGATTGGGACCTACGCATACCTGCAGTACTATGGGCTTATCTAACAACATGCAGGAAGTTGACTTGACAAACCCCCTTTAGGCTTGTATATGGTGTTGAAGCGGTAATTCCTATGGAGTGCTCATAGGTATGGCAGATCACAGATCCCTAGAGGAGAGGCTCACACAACTGGATTAACTTGAGCAAGAGAGATTTCTAGTTGGCTTTCAGCAACAGGTCCAAAAGCAGGGTGACAAGGCATGGCATGATTGACACATTAAGCTGTGCACATTTAAGGTAAATGACCTGGTTTTGCTATATGATAGTAAGCTTGATAAATTTCCAGGAAAATTTAGAATGCACTGGTTAGGGCCCTATGTCATTAAGGAAATTACCGATGGGGGAGTGGTATAGCTAATCAAATTAAATGGAGAACCCTTCCCAAGAAAGGTGAATGGCAGTCACTTGAAGCCATACACCAACGGTCCATCCATGTGACTAAATGAAGGTAGCATAGTCTTAATGCTCCAAGCAGCTGAAAGGAGGTGCGAGACTATAAACTACACTGCTTGAGTTGGGGAGCTACGCAATTGGAGGATGGTGTGAAGCAAGGCAGTGTCACAAGGTTCGCAACATCGCGAAGGGAGCTGCGCTACCTAGGGAGAAATCACACAGGTCAGCTGGAAAGTGACCATTAAAGTCATTGTTCATGATTTGATGGCAGAAGTAAGGCTAAATGGAGTGGGCGACCGGCATTTAAGACGAAATTTATGGCTCAAATCCTTGAATACCTTCCACCAATCTGACGTTAATGAACTAAATTTGGGTGGGGCGGTCAGATTTGAATTCAAAATGCCCTATAAATTACAAGTGGTTGTCCAGCAAGAAACACTTGGCATTTTGAGAATTGAGTTGTTGAACTCTCAGGCACACATGAATCATGAGCAGTATGAGCTTCTAATAGCTACAAAAAAATTTGAGACTTTGCTGACGGAAACATAAGAGTTCTCACATAAAATCATGTCGGCACCTGCAAAAGTTAGAGATACTGAAGAATCAGTGTTGGAAGTTGAGATGGAGGTAGAGGAAGCTGCTCCAGAGGTCACCGAGATGCTCTCTAAAGTCCCTAAATCACCAAGGATGCCAAGACCAAAGCCAAACCCAACCAAGGAAACTGTGAAGGACAAGAAGGGCAAGAAGCCTGCCATACAGGTGCACACAATAACAAGGAGAAACCCACCAAAGCCCACTGCATACGAGAAAGGCCAAGCTATAAACTTAGAACCAGAGGAGGAAGATATCAAAGAAATCCCAATGGACAATGGGGATGTGAGAGCTGAAGTGGAGGAGGTTGAAGCCGAGGGTGTGGACCCTATTACTCGATTGCCAGAGTATGTCCCTATGTGCAAGCTTAAGTCCAAGGTACCAAAGGACATTGATGAGAGTAAGACTCCCCTGTAAACCCCTCTGTTGCCAGACAAAAAAAAATTCGACGGTCCGTGCTTGGCATGAGTGCCGCTGCTAAAACTTGAAGACTGGGACTTAGCGGACCACGAGAAGTTCCCACACCTAGCAACCAAGTAGCTAACGCACCACATCATTGATATGAATATGGGAATGACTGCATTGGAGCCATGAAGGTGGCTCAAGGGAGTAGAAAAAGCAGGGTTGCTCAACCTACTCTGGGTGCCGCACTACAACCACACCTCAGTGACAATTTTGGTCATCAAGCAACTGTTGTGCTTAGTCCATGATGGGTGTATGTGGTTGGAGGAGTCGATACCCATCATGGATAGGTTGGTTCAATGGATAACGCACCTACTGTACACATGAGAGAATCCAACCATGATCTTTCGTAGAAAAGGTGGTGATCAGGCACTCGCAGAGTCAATGAAAGAAAAATTTAAGCTGGTGAAGAAGTCGCACGGATACGCTAAATACAGCATCCGTGACCCTTCTGTGAAGGTAGCCACATAGATCTTAGTGGGGAAGGTGATGAGGAAGTGTCACACCGATGAGGTGCCAGCACCTGTCGCCGCGCTTGCAACACAGTGTGCTAAAGGATTCTAGTTCAACTAGTTAGACTACCTTCGTGGAGAGTTCTTGGTGAACTTACGCAAAGAACAAGAGCTCAGCAAGACATTCAAGTACGCATGGCTCTTGCTGTCAATTGTACTAGTAGCATGGGAGCTGCTAGAGGACAGCCAATTCCCTTCGATCATGCTAGATCTCCCATAAGCAACAAAGTATGCTTCGTTGTGGGTGACCAAGGATGCACAGCGAGTCAGGGACAACAATATCTTCTAGATCTTGATGGAGATGAACATCTAGATGGCCATCATTCACAAACCGCAATTGTCACCTATGGTGTATGCTAACCTGTAGCGCTACATTGAATTTAAAGCCAATTTTCATCGAGTATATGTCAAGTCGCAGAAGGACCTTGCACAAAAATGGTACGACTTGCCATATCTGGCCACGGATGATGCTATTGGTGTGGTGCTTGATCAATGGCTGATGGAGTGGCGCACTACCACAGACTTGGCAGTGGAAGCGATTACATTTTTCGTGCAGAAGAAGAAGGAGGAGGCCAGGCTTAAGATGGCACAACTGGCCGAGAAGAGGAAAAAGGAACTACTGATAAGGCCCAAGTGGAACAGAAGGATGTGCAGCAGACTAGTGGGACAGAGCAAGGCTCTTACAAAGGCGTGAAGTTGCCTTCACCTGCAACATAAGAGGAGACAAAACAACACGACGTGGATCCTCAAGAGACATTCGCCTACATCAAGTGCCTAAGAGAGTTGGATAAGGGAGGGTCTAAGAAGAAATCAAAGGCGACCCAGACCTCACTGGACCCCATCACATTAATAGAGGGTGACTTACATGATATCGGTGGCACTGTCAGGGATGTCACCACGAAGGCCCTGCAACAATTTGAATAGTAGCAACAGATCATCCTAGGGGCTATCCAGATAGGGTTGCAGGAGCTACAAATCCGTGCATCACAAGCTAGCACGGTGTCTACCACCTTCGCTATCATCACTTTAGAGGCTGTCGATATGCTACGCACGAAGGCTTCCAGTGTGATAGTGCTACCGGGTTGAGCACTCACTACAGAGAATGAGGCTGACAGGCCCACTATCAATGCCCTAAAGGGAGTAGGGTTGAACTTGGCAATGCTCTCGCATGAAGCACTCCACCTCTTCTAGGATGGATTAATTGTAGAACTAAGGGCCTGAGAGCACCATGCCCTCCAAGTGATCAGTGAACAAAAGATCAGCAATGAGCAAATGGCCCTACAGAGAAATACTGACATTGCCGTTGAAACCGAGGTGACCAATCAGAGCAACCGGATTATGCAGGTCATTGAGGAGGCATGTTGAATGGTCCTAGAGTTGGCCATTCCGGAGGAATCCAGTCGAGGTACGCATCCACATTGTTGGCCACAGGGGTGCATGACAATTGGACTAAGATGGTGCGAGTTCAGTTGGAGTTGAACCTGTAAATTACAGAGCTATAGTTGAGGGCCCAGCCTTCAACTCTGCTAGAAGTGAAGGAACAGTGGGTGACCGCTATCACAGAAATAGTAGCAGTGGTGGACAGTGCAGTAGCAGACTGCATGCAGTTGTTTGAGTAGTCATTCAAGGTCTTGACAAGGTTGTAGGAGGAACCCAATATATATAGGCTAGAAATAGAAGCGCGAGAGCTACAATAGAGCTATGATGATGTTAAGGGAACAATGTGAACCGTCGTGCTAACACAAAGACTAGCCAAGCTGTAGGAGGTGAAGCAAATAAAAGAATAGGTGGATGCCACACTACATAAGGAAGCAGTGTTGAAGGCGAGACTAAAGCCCTGGCTGGAGGATGCTTACAGAGTCATAGAAAATATCAAGTGTAAGCTTACGACTCTACAAGAAATGCAACAAAAGCTTCATACTGACAGTGTAGGAGCAGTGACCGAGCAGACAATGGAAGATGTGAAGCAGGAGGCAACTCAGTGCACAACTGAGGTAGCGGTCATACGGGTCAAGATGGAAGGGCTTTGTGAAAGGATCTCCGCACCTACCGAGTGACTCGAGGGTGAGTCACGATGTTTGTGTTGGGGCTTCTTGGGAGCGGGATCCCCCAAGGACAATTTTGGGGCTAAAAACCCATTTTTAAGTCAAATTTTGTAATAAAATTGTAACTCTGCTTTTTTTGGTTGTGGAGCACAAAGGTGTCATAATTCATAAAGGGTTGTCGACCTTTAGTTTTGCAAAGTAAAGTTGGTTGTAAGAGAGCTAAGCTCTAAGTAGTTTTAGAGACAATGAGACATAATGTAAAAGAGTAGTAGCTCTGAAGTAAGAAGTCTAAGTCTTGGGCTGTAGCATAGGTAGAGGCTCTACAGCTGAGTGCGCGGACCCCTGCAGCTGTGTGCATAGGGTAAATAGAGTCTGTAATCACTTCGAAGACATCAATAAATAGAGGTATTCTGCAATTTATGTGTCTTTGTTCTGTTAATGCATCTTGTCATCTTATATATGAATTTCCTTTATTATGCTTATATGATGCGCGAATGAATGCAATTACATTGAAAAATTGAACATAATTACAGATATCTGTTTACACGGTGTTAACTATAATTGTTTGATAAAGATAATCTAGTCAGTTAGATTAATTGGGGAATATGCACAGTACACTGCCATAGCAGCAAGAAAGTACCTAAGCAGTAGGTTAGGATGGCGCAAAGGTCGATCGCACCCTTTCGCAGAGGTATTGAAGGGTGGAATAAGGGGCTAGTATAGCAAGCCCTAGAGCTAAGTGACTTGCGCGAAGGCAGGGATAGAGGGAATTAACTGACATCACAACCATCTCAATGTGTGAAAACTTGGTTCCAGCATCCCCCCATACTGCTTCGGGTGAGACTTTGGTCCACGCTCTATGGGCTGATGCCGAAAGGGCTAGCAGTGTAGATATTTATTTAGCTAATTAACGTTGAACCTGGGTCAGGCCCCCTCAAGCCAACGGTGGTTTCCGAGGTATCTATTGCACAATACTTATGTGGAATCTGAGTTATCTGTGGCACTATATATGGTTATACATATGACATCTCTTGGAAAAACTTGTGGCAGACTTCATGTGAACAATTGATTGGAGGATGGCTGACTTGGCACTTGGGTAATTAGTCTATGACATTAATTTCTCTTGTTGGCAAAGATTCTATAGGGAAAATATTGTTGGGTTTTCCCCTTGTGGGTTTTTCCCTAGTTACTAGCCTAATTTCTGGTGTCTCTTGTCTTTTGTGCACCGTGATTTCTATTTTGTACTTGAATGGTTAAATTTGTTAAAGTATAATTTCTTGATGAAAAATGAAGAAAGACTAAAAGAGCAGCCACACCTTCACAAGTAATTATCATGATTATAAATTCAACTTTGAAAATGAATTTCAACGCTTAACAAACTAGGATTGGTTCTCTTTCGCCTGCGATATTTTTCCGAGAGAGGCCACTAGGGCCTGGAAAGCATCCACATTATTGTGTGGAGGGTAAGAAGCCCTCTTCTAGCCTGCCGCCATAGAGGCCCAATGAATTTATCATTGAAAGTTGCAGGGTTATGGTTTTTGCAAAACAGGGGGGGAGTATGCAATGTGATAGCACAATAATTTAATAATTGATAAATCTAAGGAAAAATTAACCCTCATAGTATAGATTTTAGATTCTAGTGATTTTTTATTAGATTTGTTCTGATGAGCTATCCAATGGAATATCCATGGCAATTTATAGATCACTTATTTTTCCAAAGATTCATTCATATTTTGAGTTTAATGAACTTATTGGCTAAAGCTTCAGTATGGTGATTATGCTCTCTGAAACCTAGTAGAATAAGACATTTTGGATCCTATAAGCCTCCTCTTATATTCAACCTTTAATAGATTCTAGTTTTATACTAGAATGGATTCATTTTGAGATCAACAATTACAACAATTTTTGAGTCTTTGATAATGATCAATGTCTTTGTTCTGGCTTGATTTGTTAGGAGAAGATAAAAAAGTGTGTATGTATTAACTTTATTGTTTTTAGATTTCTCTGGATCCTAAGTGAAGGTTTTTTCTAATTGTCCCTTAAGATCAAGGATGCCCCCACAAAATTCTAAATTATTAAAACATTACAATGAGTGAAAAAACCTTATTATAGGTTAAAGGAAAAAATAAATAAAAAATAAAAAGAAAAATACTTTTAAGAAGTCATAAATAAAACTTATATAAGATAACTTTTCTATAAAAGGGGAGAAAATAAAAATGAACTTATTTTACATACAAGGAAGGAAAATAAAAGAGTAAATATGGTTTTGTAAAATAAATATTCAAAATAGAATTTTTTTTTGTTTACATTATTGTCATGGATATATGTATTTTATAGTCTCTTGATTTTTATTAGGTAAATTCTGATTTAAGAAAATTATATGTAAAATATTTTGAATAACAATCTAAAGCAACATGAATGCAAGGGAACTCTACAACTAGGCTTTTTGGGAGTTGAAATTTATAGCAAAAATAGAATCTTCGATGGTTTGTTGAGATTAGTATATATTGGTGGAGTTGTCTATAATGCGACTTTTTGGAGATTCCGGTGACGGAATCCGGCGGAAGAAATGAGGTTAAATCTTGATTTTTAGCAGTTCAAATGGTTTTTTAACTGCATATTTGGATTCAGCGCCCTAAAAAACCCCTGGGAGCCATTGATTGTGCAGAAACTAGCTATCAAACTTGGGATTCCAATGAATTGCTACCGGATTTTGACCGGAAAAATCCGCCGAAAAGGCTTTCAAAAAGTCGCGTTATAGATTACTGCTATATTGGTTTCCTTAGGGTGTAGGTAGATGGTGACTAGCATACCACTTGATCTCGAGCACTTCCACTCAAGTCGCCATTCACTATACTACTTGATGGAAAAGTCATATTGATGGTGGTTCATTGTCTCTCATCAACGTCTTTGTTGCTCCAAGTATATCTTCTATGGTATTGTCTTTGTTTCTCGCCTATTTATTTGAAAGAGCTTCAATAGATAATGGTGGTTATACTTATGGTTTTTAATATATTTGAATCATAATAGTTCATGCACATATTCCTCAGTTGCTTTGTATTTTTGTGAAGAGTTTAAGTGGATGATGGTTGAGGCATAGAGTTTTTAATTGTAGAAATTTTAAAAATTAATAATTAATAGAAATTTAGAAATTTCACCTCAAGCATGAGGTTTTTAGAATGTATTTTCTATTCAATTTTTGTCTTGGACTAATATAAAACATTCAACTATAATGGCAAACACTTCGATTCACTTCAACCTAAATCCCTTGACAACTCAAGGGAATTAATACCATATAATTTTGTTTCAATGCTAACAAACTATAGCTCTTAGGGGAAACTTTTCTAAACATATAACAAATCTATAATAACTTTATTACAATAATTTTTGCAGTAGAAAATTTTCTCCTTTATCTTCTACCTGTGTGTTAATTCTTTTAACGATTTCAACGATATATTATGTTAAATAAACATAAATAAGTATTTGAATCCACCTAAACAAAAATATAACATATGTTGAAAATCAAATATGAAAGTACACAATAATTTGATGACATATTTAGAAAGATAAAACACCTCATTTATATATAAGGGATGAAATACAAGTACATATCAATAACTTATTACAAGCTTATACAAGTCAAGCCCTCTTAATCATAGCTAAGGGAAACATAGAAAACCCTAACCACCAACTCCTTCTAACCACAAAGATCCTCTTTAGAACATACACTTGAGTCGACATTAATTTTTTATAATTTTTAATTTTTAAATTTCTCACCTAATGCTTTACTACAAAATCTCCCGCACATTGCATTGTATAATGCTTCTTGGCACAAAAATGCTTCTTTTATCCTTCTTGGGTTTACCACAAATGTTAGCCATTTTTCCTCCTTAAGATAAAACCCTAACCTTGATTTTTTCCTTGAATTCCCTCTAATAACCCTACCTTGCAAGACATAGAGATAATATAATGAAGAGTACCAGAAAGAGAAAAACTAATGTGCTCCACTCTTAACATCTCTAACATGGTGAGTGTGTAATGATTAAGTCTATGGAAAGACTCTCTCCTCTCTCAATTTATATGAGAGGTGAGGTAGGCAAAAATATATAAAGTGGATCAAGTCCACAACAAGAAATCTATTGAGTAGGCCAAGACGTGAAGTGCTCCACTTCAAGTGACATGTGTCAAGCTCTAAATGTGATGAAATCCAATATGAAAGGATCCAAGGATGAGAACTCCTTAAGAAGGGTCCAACGCCTCACTCCACAAGCCTCCAACACTTCCTCATAAGCTATGTATACCTTTGGTTCCACCCCTCCTATATGATCATTCCTCAAATCAAGTTTCCTCAAGTCAAGTCCAAGCCACCATGAAAGAAACCAAGCATTTCCATGTCATTTGGGGTTGAACGTCCTCCTTTAGGATGCCCAACATTCCTCCTCAAAATCAATTCATCCCCAAATTAAGAAACCCGCCCTCTATGTGGCCATCATGAAGAACATCACAATTTTCAAGGTCTCTAAGGAAATATACTACACAAACATCCAGACAAGGTTAGGCAGTCAATGAACAAGCCAACTCCTATGTATATTTGTTATAGACATATTTGGGCACTGCAACCCCAATCTTATATGTTGATAAACCAAGGGCTCTTTAACCCCTAAAAGTGTTGTTTCATACCCTAAAGGATCATAGTCAACTGATTACATCATTCCCCAGAAGTTCCACCTGAAAAACCACTCAGAACTAGCCAAAACTGGACCATACTGAATGCTCCACTATCAAGGTGTGATGTATCTCACCTACTACACATGGGAA
>APFE030564641.1:0-21523 GCA_000404065.3 Pinus taeda | reverse complement strand
TGAGGATGTACCTATGCTGCTTAGAAAAGTGAGGAACGATCTCACCTATTATGTCCAAGCCCCATTGACTGAATGGTTGCTCAATGTTTACCGACTGTAGTGGCATGGACGGTTTCCTTTGTCTCCCTGTAGTAGTTTGGCAGATTTGGCATTTCCTCACGTAACTGTGTGAGTCTTTGAACAGTGTGGGCCAATAATACCCCGCACGTAAGATCTTGTGTGCGGTAGCATCTCCAGCATAGTGTCCACCTGCGGGCCCATCATGGAGTTCCTGCAAAAACCTTTCGGCTTCAATTTTCTCAAGACACCTAAGAAGCACAGAATCATAATTCCTTTTAAACAGAACATCATTTATGAGCCGATATTGTTTAGCTTTTAATCTCAGGGCTCTTTTCTTGGTGTGATCCAGGTGTGCTGGAGCATACCCATTATTAAGATAATAAATGGTGTCAGCGTATAATGATTCTATATCGTTTAGGCTTACCTCATACGTTTGTACTTCCTCAGATGAGCTTTCGGGAATCTGCGATGCTCCAGCCAACATTTTGCAGAAGCCTTGACCTCTCACAATGCTTGTTGGTTTGATTTCAAGGTCGTATTCTTGTAAAGCAGTGATCCAATTTGCTCTTTTTTCACCCACATCTTTTTGTATTAAAATATTCTACCACTGAAACGGTACTATGACCTTGGTATGGGTTTAAGTAGAAAGGTCTGAAATACTTGATCGCTTTGAAAAACGACGTATGCTTGTTCTCCACGTCTGAATAATTTAAGTTCAGCACCTTGTAAATTAGGGCTAAGAAAATTGCGATGGAGCTTCCGCTTTCTCTGTTATCGCTTGAGTTAGATCGCGGGCATAGTGATTTCTCTGAGGCGAATGTGTATAAGATAAAAGATTCTGAAAAATTTGGGGTTGCTAAAGACGGAGGCATTAATGATAGCTTGTTGATCAGATTGAATGCTTCATGCTCTCTAGACCCCTTTGAAATTTGAATTCTTTTTTATCATGGTTTGCAAAGGAGAAACAATTTTTGAAAAATCTGGGACAAATCTTTTCAAAAATTGATTTTACGCCAAGAAAATATTGGCATGGCCTTTTTATTGTGAGGTAGGGATATTTCAGAAATTTCTTTGATTCTATTAGGTTCAATGTGAATACTAGATTTTGATACTATGAATCCTAGAAGTTTTCCTTCACTTAATGCGAAAAAAGATTTTTTTGGGTTAAGTGAAATCCCATACCTTAAACATCGTTGAAAGATTTGTTTCAAGTCTCTGAGATGGTCGCTTCGCTTCTTGGAGTACACTGTTATATCATCCAAATAAATCACTATGACTTTATTGACTAGACCCTTGAATGTGATGTCCATAGCTCTCTGGAATGTAGCACCGGCATTGATTAAACCAAATGGCATTTTCCGATATGCGTATGTGCCCCATTTGGTTCGGAATGTGGTTTTTAAGTGATCGTCGGGATGTACCAGCACTTGGTTGTATCCTGAAAATCCATCCAAAAAAGACATTAGTTCTGAGCCTGCTACTGCCTGTAATATCTGCTCCATAGGAGGGAGGGGAAAATTGTCTTTTTGACAGGCTTTGTTGAGATTTCGAAAATCGATGCAGATTCTAATATCTCCGCTTTTCTTTCTAACGGGTACCATATTGGAGACCCATTTGGAATTTCTGACGGGGAAAATTATTCTGGCCTTTAATAACTTATTCAGCTCAGTATTTATTTGGTTTTCTAGATTGGGGTGGATTTTTCTGAGTTTCTGTTGGACTGGTTTTTCATTGTCAATCATAGGGATGGTATGTTGGATAATGGAAGTGTCGTATGTCTTCAGCTCATCGTAATTCCAGGCGAAAACATTTTTGTATTTTCTCAACAGACAGATATATGCTAGTTTCTCTTCAGGGGCTAGGCCGTGGCCTAGATTAACGTTTTGTGGTTTATCATCGGTTCCTAGGTTTACTGATTCATAGTTCAGAGTTGAACTGTAGAGCTTAGAATTAGTAGACCTTTTAAACCGACTTTTCAAATTGTATAAGACTTCCAACTTAACCACCGATTTAGGTATAGCATTATCAGTGCTATTGTGTTGTATTTTTCGATCGTGGTGGTCTTCGTCAATTATTTGATTGGAGTAGGATCCTTCAGAGGTAAGGAAATTTACAATATCAGGATCGTCATTGAATACTCTCTAGTTTGTAATGTTGTCAGGGATGGACGGTCTAAAGATTAATTCTATCGAGACTCTATCTGGACTAAAATCTTCAGAGGGAATGAGTCTAGAGGCTACGTTGGCTAAAAGGTCTGCGCTTGCATTTTGAATTCTCGGGATTGAGAAAATATTGAATGCTATGAAATGCTCAGTCAGATCTTGTACTGGAGATTGATAGTGTTTCAAATGACTTGATAGGCAATGTATGGTGTTACGTACCTATTTGACCACAATCTCAGAGTCTCCAATGACTTAAAGGTACTTGACGTTTAACCCGATTGCTTTGTATAGGCCCTGCACCAAGGCTTCATATTCTGCTGTATTGTTTGTGCAATCAAATTCAAGTTTGCATGTAAGCATTGTCTTGTTCCTTTCTGGACTAATCAGAACGCATCCTGATCCTGCTCCTTCGTTAGATTTAGAGCCATCAAAATATAATTTCCAAAACAAAGATGTATTTATAGGTTCTTCTACAAAATTAACGCACTTTGAATTATCAGTTTGGGAAAAATTTTCGACTTGGGACAAAATTGAATTTTCTAAGTAAGGTAATGTATGAGCATTGAAATTGCCGAGGAAAGAATCTACCGAGTAATTGCCTATGATGCTACTGTTATATGCTATTGCTTCATTTTCTCCCTCCAATTATGTTACTATGTATTTCTGGTGTAACTCTCGTTCAACCTTTATTTGATTTGGTTTACCATTGTATGGTAACCACATGTGCGACCAGTCAGTTGAAAAGTATCCACGGAGTTTTTCGGACCAATCCCTGCTAAGAATTAGGTCGTAGAATTCAGGGATATCAACTACTAGAATGTCGATAACTTGACATACCTTGGGGTTAGACGACAATCTTATGGTGACTTGATTAAGTTCACCAATCACTTCGACCTGAGACCGATCAAGCTGAACTATGCGCACTACGGATTTTTGTGGTTGAACGTTTAACTTGGCACATATTGATTTGGGTAAAATATTTGTTGAAGCTCCAGAATCTACCAAAAAATTGTGCACATTTTTATTGAAAATTTCATAAGTGAGCAAAAAGGGGGGAAGTGTGAGATCTTGATCTTCCTCCAATCAAGACGATATCATTTGGATCGATCTTATTGGCCGTGTTGATTGGGAGTCTTCCCATGTTGTGCATAGCTACAGCTGTAGGCAAAGATGTAGTAGGTACGACGTGTAATTCTTTCATCATTATTTTATGTTGATGTTTCAATTTGCTCAATTCATAAAGAGTGATATTAGCCCTAGTCTTTTTCATGTCATCGATAATATTGTAGTCCATTTCATCTGACACTATTAGTGTTCTTGATGAAGGTGTTTGATCTGGTTGGATTGGGCTAGATTGTGTTGCCTTAGCGGTTGTTTTCTTTGTTGCGACTTTTTCTTTTACTGTAGGGCTCGCGCTCTTCTGCTTAGGGGTAGTTTGGGGAGGATCAAGTTGGTTTTTGCTTCGTGTGCTAACCGGAAATGCTTCTTGATCTTATTCTTGTGGGAGGATGAAATCCCACATTCCTTGTAGTTCTACAACTTCTTCATCATCGGTCTGTCCTTCAGTGGTTCTCTCTTCCTCTTCTTCTTCTTCGGATTCGACATTTGAGATAGTGTTGGGTGGTTTCGGATCCATTGAAGGGCCTCTTTTAAAAGTTCTGTAAGGCTTTTTCGAATAAGTTTCTGCCACTTGTTTTTTTATGTCAATCATCTCATTGGACATGGTCTTTAATACCTTCTGCAACCCTTCTAAATCGAAAGGATCTTTTGTTTGTTTCTTCTTGGGGTCTTCCTTGAAGGTGATCTTTTTAGATTTGCATTCTTCGATCGCAGATATTTTTTCCAAAGCTATGACGCGTTTCTCTACTGCTATTGCCTCTATGAGGTTTTCAACTAAAGTTTTTTTATTCGCCCTATCTAAGAAGACTGCTAAGTTTGATGGTAAGGCTGTGATATACCATTCACATCGTACTTCTTCGCTAGGTTTGGAAGCAATGGGGATTTTGTTGAGGATCTTATTGAATCGTAAATTGAAATCTTTGATGGGTTCTCTAGCTTCGGCTTTAGGATTGGATAAGTCACTGATTAATGTTGCCGTTGATCTGTCATCACCAAATTTGGTGAGGAATTGATTTTGAAAGATGTCCCAACTCGTTATAGACCCAGAAGGTAATGAGAAGTACCATGACCCAGCTGTTCCCTGTATTGTATAGGGAAAAAGCCGGACAACTGCATCTTCGTTGGTAACTCCGTTAAGATTGACCGAGAGCATGAAATTGTTAATGTGCTCTTCAGCTACCATGCCTGCTTCTGGGTTGAACTTGGGTAGCCATTTCTTAGGATGGGCTGGTATTTGGCTTAGGGGTGGAGGCATTAAGACCGCTCCAGGGTTGTTCCATGGGGATTGGGCCATTTTTGAGCTGCTGGTAATTGCAAGTGTAGGGGATGATCCTTGAGGATGGGAAGATGAAGATATTATGATCTTGGATGATTGTGGAAGAGGGGTTGTGGAAGGTGGATGAGTGGTTTGGAATGAAGATGTGGGTAGTTGACTTCACTGTGAGGGGGTTGAGATGGATGATGTAGATGAAAGAGTCTCACTGTCAGAGTGCAGTGATGCTTTCCTTTCTCTTTTCCTGGTGGGAAGAGGGAATCCAGTTGGTTGGATGTCAAATTTTCCGCTCTTTAACCTGGTCAGGGGATGAGCAGGATTGTACTGCGAAGTCACGCTGCTTTGAGATTTATCAGACCCTAGTGTAAAAATGGAAAATCCCTGGAGTTTGTGAATAAGAGTTTGAACTTCAGGGGGTTCGATGGCGGATTGGTCTGAGATATTAGGGTATGTAGCAGCGGTTATTATTCGACCGACTTCTGATTCTGAATTTAAATGTACTGAGGAAGTCGGGGGAGTTGACGAGGGTGATTTACTCTCAGAATGGTATTTAGATTTTGATTTAGGTTCCATTCATAGTTCGGCCCTCCTTCTAGCGCCAAATATGTTGAAGCCCCGAAAATCGGGTTGACAACAAGGGGGATACCCACCCGGTCTGGACCTTGGTTGGAAGCTCCTTATCCGTTTGGTATAGCAGGTCCGACTGGGGATAACGGGACCAGTTTCCCGACTTTGGGTGTGTGTGTGTTTGTGTAGAGTTAAACTATGCTGATCTAAGAGTATTTTAAAGCTAATATAATTAAGACTCTTTAAGCTAACTCTGTGTTATTGTAATCTAATGAGAAACAACACATCTAATCTACACTAACCCGGGGTGTATGTCTTCTATTATGCGATCTAAAAAGATTTCGAACAATAACTAGTAATAAAGATCATTAAGCTATCATAAGAATAGAAATCGTTAAATATAAACCACTTTGCATAAGAAGTTAGGCAAAACAGTTGTGAACAGCATATCGCATAATAAGTTATTCATATGTCAAACACAAACAATATGACTCCACCGTACAAAAGTGCCAAATGATAACCCATACATTCATACAATGACATATAAACAACTGAAACTATAAATCACTTAAAGAACATAAGCAGGAATAGTCAAGAGATAAAAGTACCATTTATGACTGGTTCCACTCATAAGCTTCAAACAACAATGATTTATCTCTCCTTGCTCTAACATCTACTAAGAGTACAGAAGTGCAACATCAGTAGCAGATATCAAATGCAAACATTAATAAACCTTGATCCATCCATTCATCAAAACCACCTCCGAGGGTGCAAAAGTGCATGTTCTGAGGACGAGTTTTTGACAAATCTTCGGGCCCTTCTCTAAATGCCTGAGAAGGGTTTAAATACTGCTAGCTAATTAACTTCATTACATAAATTTAGGATCCGGTTTTCAAATGACCGTCCTTCTGATAAAGCAAATTATTTCTAAAATTAAATCTGACTTTGAACTATTTCTGTATTTTCTCCTTAGTGCTGTAAGCGTGCAGCATTCGCCTGAGAAGAGTCGGTTGGTTGCCTTCCCCTTTCGTGTGTGCTATAAAAATAGAAGTAACAAGAGTTGGCACAACTTTCTGGCAAACTATAAGATTTTTTAGAGAATCTCCCGCTAACTTGATGTATACTTGGTAATAACTCAAATTTCCCTCAGACTGGTTCTGCTTTTGCTATTTTGGTTTCTATCTTTGCGGATGACTTGATGAGTTAAAAGATTTTAATTTCTGAGCAATTCTCTGGATTGAAAACTGCCTCCGTTCTTCGTGGCGGGCTTTTTGGCATGTAAGTTTCAGGTCTTCTTGTAATCATGCTGCTTTTGTGCGCCTTTAATTCTGAGCTTCAGATGACCTATCGGTCATTAGCATCTGTTGAGTGATACTCTAGAACCTGTAGTGCTATCGTATGTGGCACCCGTTTCTGAAGAGATCTCTTTTGTGTTCTCCGAGCATTGGCACTTTCCCCTTTTCCTTAGATGTTTCTTGCAAAATTGTTCCATGTTATTTCCTGTTTTATAGTTTGCGTCTAGGAAACGAGTAATGGAAATAAAGATTGACATGAAAGCTTCAGATCTTGCGTGTGTATAACTATGACATTCAAAGTGAACTGACTCTTTGAAAAACGAAAAGCAGCCATTCGTACAACCATTAATTTCCTTTTTAAAGGCGCGCGCTTAATTTTGATTAATAGGCATCTTTCCTTGAATACTGTGCCGAGAAAAATTCGCGCTCATCACAGATTGTAGATCACAGATTCGTGTTATATTATTGTGGCATCGCAATATCGGATCATCGCAGATCACAGATCGCAAATATTAGTCATTGTGTGCCACTTTACGCGATGTTGCGATATGCGATGTCGCACATCGGCCGTCGGATATTTCTTAAGTTTCTTATTTAAGGGCGCTTATGGTGAATGTGATGCGATGAATTTCAAATCGTTCCTTCGTAGTTTATTATGCCCATAAAATAAATGTTCCCTTGCTTTGCTGCGATAAAATTCTAAGGAAAAACAAAAATGTTCATAGAGATGTTTGTTTGAATTTTTTACTAAGGGTCCCCTATTTGCTTGGTGTTATTGCTAATATCAAACAAAAGAGGGGGGTTGTTGGTGGCCACAACAGGAGTTCACCCTGATATCTTGGGCTACGTCTCCTTGAGCACTAATCAACTCGACTAGGCTCTTTGGGATTATGGCTGAATTATTTTACAAGCTCCATGCTTAACTCCATTGGTTTGCACTGAACCTATGGGTTTAGAATATCATCTTACCCCTAGCCATCCTCACTCTGCAGACAAATCTAGGCTTCTTTGGACTTGACTCCTTTAGTTAGTGCTCTAAGCTTCTTGAGCTTCTAGCTTCTCTGACTCCCTCAGAATTCTCTTAACTATCTCTGGAATGCCTTCTTCTGTCTTTAGCACACTCTGGACACCAGCAACAACTGGATCATGTAATCTCTTTGTTATTCTTGGCTCTGGTACTCACTCTGGCTCTCTGGCTTTGGCTCTGGCTCTTCAGCTGTGGCTCTGGCTCTTCGGCTCTTTGAGCCACTCTCGGCCTTTGCGTGCCTCTGTAGTTTGCTTGACCTCCAAGCGACTCTCAATAACCTTCTAGCGACCTTTTTGCATCCTCCATCTCCTCCTGGTCCATCGTGCTCTCTGTGTTTTTATCACGCATCAGTTACAGTCCTCCAACATTGAAGAACCCGACTTTTTCCACAAAAGAATCAGTTTCCTATTCCAATGAATCAACGAGCACAAGAAACCCAACCATTCCACCTTCCTCCTGTAGAAATGGCCACATAATGCAATACACGGGAAAACTGTCGAAAACACATGATTGAGCATTTTACCAGACTTCAAAATGCATTCAATTACATTGATAAACCCATCGGGTCGAACATTCTATCGCAAATTGCTATCGCATGGCGTAATGGTCAAAAAACCCAAATAGAAAGGAATACATCGAAAATCCAAAAACCTGGACTTCAAATATTATAGAATCACATCTATAAACCCATCAGGTCCACCTTCTATTGACATATTGCAATCACTTAGGTGGGAGGTCAAAACCTCAATATATGAAAAATACAAAGAAAATCTGAATAAACCATATTTCAAATTTTATGCATTCATGCTTATAATTCCCATCGGGTCTGCCCTTTATCAGCATATCGCAAGTTGCAATTGCAACGTGCATTGGCCCTGGTATCGGGGGTTCACCGATCGTCGATCGCCAATATTGCCAATCGGTCCATCGAAACATTAGCGTATCTCTATTGGCCCCCTTGCATCGGTGCTATCGCTGATCGCATATCCGCATATCATAGTGCTATGGCCTAGGGGTCTTCCCTTTGCATCCCTTGATCAGTGATCGCCGATTGCATCTCAACTTTTGATTCACGACCTCTAATCCGACGACTGACAGTCATTTTGGGTGCACAATTTACATGTGGATTAACCGCCCGGAAAAGTGGTTTCCTTCTCCTCCTGCGTGCTACGTGTCGGCCAATGTATGGAATCGGGCGGAGGCTGTCCAATACCAGTTACTGTTTGAAGCCTTGCCAAAATACTACTTACTGCCCTCCTTCCAGAACTCAAAAGGTTTAATCTATTTTCTATAAATTCTTCGGGTTCACCTGGCTGCTACTGCCCACATGCTTTATTCGAATTTCAATGTAAAAAAAACTTTTATGAAGGTTAAGCCCTTAATGAAGGTTTTTAGCACATAAGGCTAATATTAACCCTTCCGATGTGATTTTCCCATATAAGGCCCTAAGCCCATTTTTATAAGAATTTGCCTCCTTTTCAAAGGACAATGGCAATCTTCCTTCTGCGATAAATTCTTCATCCGAAGTCCATTTTAGCCCATTCAAATTGCATTAGATTCAGATTGAAAGGATCTATGAAATGGGACTATTTTCATAAGCATCCTTTGACTTTCATTTTTGAGTGAAAAGTCATTTACGATCATTTTCTGATAAGAGGACTTGACCTTTTTCCTTGGGCCCGATCTCTCTGCAATGAGCAGGCACTTTAACTATGTGGACACAACCCTTGGGTCCATGCTCCCTTCTGTTGTTTCTGTTTCCTTTGCCTCCTACCCTGAGGACGTTGCTTGGCCCTTGTCTACCTGTGTTGTTGCTGCCTTTGCTTTCTGCACTATTGTTGCTTCTTCTATAACCTTTTTCTGCTCCATGGCTTTCTGTGCCGCTTCTCGTGCTGCCCTAACCTTAGCTCCTGCTTTTTCATTCCACCTTTTCTCTACCAATTGAGTGACGTGCGGCTTGGAATCATCCTTTTCCTTTTGTGCTGCCACCTTCTCTAGTTCTGCCAGATCCGAGATGCACCATTTGGGAGGCCATGTCTCCAAGAGAGTAAAATTGCATCGTCAATGGCTACAAATGGTAGCTTCATCCACTGCTTTGCCAGATCCTTTCGTGCCCTAATATAATTTTTTTTCATATCAGCGTTGAATTTTGCAAAGCTCTGCAGGCTATTGTGCATCGTAGGTGATAAGCATGGCCTTCGATTGATCCACATCCAGATGCTTGCCTCCATGAGCACCCAAAAAATTTTGGTGGCGCCAATCCATTTCACGTTCTTTCTGGCCCAGAGCGAAGCATACTTCGCAGCCTCTGGTAACTCTCTATCAATGTTCAGGAATTTACAATCCTCTGACAGTTCTCCTGCTACTGGAAATAAGGATAAGAGCAACCATGTGTAGTGGAAGGTTTTACCCTGCTCCAGGGCTTCGCGACAGTTTGTCAAAAATTCCTTGTAGAGGAATTCAGACTAATTGAACTGGACCCCCTCCGCACACTGCTTGGTGAGTGCAATCACCCACGCCGGTACCTCATTGGTGCAACACTTCCTCATCACTTTGCTAGCCAAGAGTTGGGTTGCTACGCGCACCCCTTTATCCTTCATTCTAGAGATGGCGCAAACCCTCTTCTTCTTCTCCAGCTTATATTTCTCCTTCATGGATTCTACAAGAGCTAAATCGCTACCTTTTCTGGCTATAGTCGTGGGGTCCTTTCCTTTACAGGGGAGCTGAGAAATACGGTGAATGAGGTCTTTCGTGATGGGAATAGGCTCCTCTAGCCATAGATAGACATCATGCACTAGGCAAAGTAGCTGCCTGATGATGAAAATGGTGATGGGCGCACGTTGGAAATGTGGTATCCATAATAAGTGCATCAACCCTGCCTTTTCCACACTGCGCAGCCATTTTTGCAGCTCTAACGTTATCACCGCCCCCTTAGTATATTGCTTCATTAGAGTCACAACCTCCAAATAAGGGAACTTCTTGCGGTTAGCAAAGTCCCAGTCTTTGAACTTCATGGTTGGTATGCGGCCTAGGTGCATGCCCTCAAATACAATGCCATTTGGGAGGAGCAGGGTCTGGAATGAACTCTTTGTATCATCTAGATCCTTTGGTACTTTGGTTTTCCCCTTCTATTGAGGGACATATGCTGGTAGTTTTGTTGTAGAGCGTAATGGCTAGATATCCTTCTCCATCTCTTCATCTTCTTCTTCTACGGTGATCAAGGCTTGCAAGTATTCTTCTTCTTCATCTGTTTCTATTGTGACCGCTTTCCCCTTCTTTACCATGGTTAGTTTGTTGTGCCACAGATTCCTTGGGGACATGCTTACTGGACCCATTACCTATTTATCCTTCTTAGGCCTTGGTGTTCACGGTGATTTGTGGATTCCTATCACCACCCTGAGCCCTTCTGGAACATCCTGCACCATTTGGGTGTACGCGGCCTCGCCGGTAGATACCTCTTCAATTCCCAACCCATCCTTAGTGGCTGTCATCATCTTTTGGTTGTATTCTGTCTCTCGCAAACTTAGGGGCTCATGTATCGCTCGGTTCTCAATGCTCGGTTCTCTGCTCAAGCGCTCAATTCTCAAATGACCAAGTGTTGTTCGCTGGCTAGCCCTTTGAGTTTTATAGTGCCTTTCGAATTCAAGTTCGACCATTCCCCCCAATTTTGGGCCATTAATACTTTCTTGGAGGCAGATTTTCCAAATCTTGCACATAATTCACATCTTAAATGCCTGCCGCCTGCACCATTTGGCCTCAAATCAAACATCCCATCATGAATAGTGACACTAACGGTCACTTCCCAGCCAACCTGCGCAGCAGAGCAACCCTCCCTGCGTGGTCACAGACCCTATGAAATTCTGAATCTGCGTGCATCTCCAATGTCACGTAGCTCCTAGGCAAAATATGTTATAGTCTCGCACTCCCTTCCATCTGCCTGGAGCGCTAAGACTGTTCTTCCTATGGCTAGTCAGGTGGTCGCACCATGCATGGAGGACTCCATCTCGTCCCATGCCATGGTTTGCGAAGAATCCTCATCTTCCATTGTGGTGATCGGCACCATGCACTTTACTACTTGCAAGGTGCTACCATGGTCACTTTGTTTGGTGACATGCGTTCCAAGCCAGGGCAACAGACTAACCAGTTCACAACGATAGTCCTCCAATTTGTTAGTATGATCGTATGCATCTTTCCTTACCATTCCTGGTTTTTCGATGAGATATGCTTCCTTTATTTCATCTTCCAGCTTCTTGACCTCTGCATCCATCAAAATGCTTTTCTCTCTTATCCATACCCGATCTTCTTCAAGTTCACGAAGTCTAAGGTTTCCCCATCAGATTTCTTCCTCAAGTCTTATGTGTTTTGTTTCTCGCATCTATGTGTTTCCTTCATTCCATGCTTCGTGGACTATCATAGCTATAGGTGCTGCTATTTGCGGACTAGGATTCGCATACTTCCTAGGGATTATAGCCCCTACTTCATACTTTAGCTACAGAAGCGCTCTCACGGTCAAGGCTTTGCACATGGTCCTATAAGCCCATACAACTACTGGTACGCATAGGTCCCAGTTAGTGTGTCGCACATGGTGGACCCTGTTCAACACTTCACACACCTTGTCAAAGGCTTCCCCATGTATGATCTTTGGCGTGCTAGGTCTTATCAAACTTCTCCATTCATGCACTTTTCTTTTCTGCTTCTACTTTTTGTTCCTGTTTCCTATCATGAGAGTGGTGTGCATTTTTGTGGGATGTGTACCATATGCCTATACCCATCTGGAAAGGTGGGCGCACAGGCTGTTTCATCCATCATGCTTGGCTTCCATCTGCATCTGAGGCTTCCCAAATCATACACGCATCATCTTTCTACATTTGCGCCAACTCTCAATACTTCTCTAATGCATACCCCACCACCTTACAGGCGTAGCGCGCAATGCCCGTTTCAGAGCATCGAACAACTGTTGTTCTGGCACTGCGATTTCAAATTTGTTTAGGAATTCATCCACCACTATCAACCCATCATACATAGGAAAATCCATTACCTCTGTTGTCACGCAGTGCAGTGATCTTACCATCATGTTGCAATTGAGTGTGGTTACCTCGTGTAGCCGGTTTTGCCATCGTTCTATTTCCTCATCCAAATCTGATGTGTAGGAGCTTTTGCACTCCCATGAAATCCTGCCATCCACTGTAGGATTAACCCAATCTTGTTCCCGAGCACTTATCTTGTAGATATAGTCTAGCTCGTTGTCGCACACTGGCTATGTGTAGTGCGATCCTTCCGCAGGGTCTAAAGGTACCACTATGCGTAGTGCCTTTTTCTCAAAAATCATTTTGTGCTTCTTTAGGTTTATCACTCCATTCGTATCAGTGGCCCAATCTATTCCCAGTAGTGCAGGATAGGGATTGTTTTCATCGACAATCTCTATCACTTCAAAATCTGCAAGCACGCTTGCACCTTCGATGTCTACCATTATCCCCTACAATCTTCTCATCAGTAGGACCTTCTGCTGGTTCACCATTCACAATTGAATAGGGGACCATTGCAACTCAGGCCTACCCATGCACTCCCATGTCTGCTTTGGCAACACATTCACATCTGATCCTAGAGCTAGAATCAATTGATCTATTTCATATTCTCCAATTTGCATAGTCAATCTCATTTCCATTCTTGTTCACGATGTGTGCTTTCCAAGCTTCCAGACTACACGTGGTTCTCTTGACCCAGTGCACCTAGTAATAAGATCTTGCATTCCCTTCACAGCCTTGCTGTCACGCAGTAGCTTCATAAATGTCTCCAGAAAGGTAGTGATCATTGAAGGATCCATCTCTGGCTCTAGTTGATCCTTACTACCTAAAGTTGAGGCCTTCGTGAAGCTCTTCTTAGCTTCCATGAATTTCTCCTTTGTGCACTCCAAATCAAATTTAGGTTCCTTTGTAGGAGCCTTGCGAATCCACACACTTTCTTCAGGCTATTCACCTTTGTCATCTCCTATCATGATACTACTTGAGAGCATGATGTTTACATTTGGGTCCTCTTCACATGGCTCAAACCTCATCATTTGCAAATTCTAAGTTGGGGGAGGCTCGAGTATCCCTTTATCACACAACCTTACTATCAGTGTAGGGTAGTCCTCCATCTCATAATCAAATTGAATAAAATATAAACATGATGCTCTCATTGAATATATACAATCATGGGCATAATGCCCTAGTCCTCTACAATTGTAACAAATCATATGTTCACGACCCCTTCCTCATCATATTCCATCTTGATCTCATCCGCGCCCCTGAAATCCAGTGCGCGCGATCCCTCCATTTGGATCGAGGGCTCACGTTGCAGTCTACACTCTGTAGGTAGGAGTCTGATCCATCATTAGCTCGTAAATTTTTTAGGTACGCTCATCATGGCCTATTGACCTACAAAAATTACAGAACAATTGTTGGGACATCTACTTATACTTCTATGATAAGTGATAGTTATCGATAGCACTGTCGTGCAAGGAATCAATTGTTGAATTGAGGCTTTTGTGATCCATAATAGTTATAAGTAGAACTTCAGTGTAAATCACATATATATGATTTATGCCTAAGTTCTACTTATAACTATCCATAGCATGTTTTCTTCCTATCTGACAAATTGCGCACCATAATGTAGGTGTCGTGCTCGGCCCTGCTTGTGCCTCTAGTCTTAATGGCATCAACCCTCCTGTCGCTAGGTAGTTCACAAACACTGGACAATGGTCCTTGTCATGCCCCTAGCCTTTGAATTTTATGCACCATACCTCCTCGCACGCTTCTGGGTGAGTTGTCATGTCCTGTTTCAAACTCTGCATTTCCAACACAAATTTTGCAGTTGCGCATGGATTTGTTGGACTCCCAAGCCAGGATCTTGTATTGGGGTCTTGTGCAGTCTCATTGCAATCTCCAAAACTTCGGCCTGGGTGGATAACTTCTGCTATGACAGTGCTATCCTTAAATACAACGTTAGTGATGCTACGAACCATGCACGGTGTTGTCCATCCATCAGGGTCATGTTGGCTTCGTGAATCATACTCTTCAGTCTATGATCCAGATCCCATGGGGTCTTGCCTAGAAGCATTGAAATTTACTTAAACCCGATAATCGATTGTGTCTCTGATTTTTTCCTGCTAAATTCCTTATTCAGCGCAGCCTGGATATCTGCGATCCCCGCGTTTGGATGGTCATTAGAATGTTTAATGTACCATGTTAGTGCGTAATCCTGCAACGTGCTTACTAGCGTTTCCTTCTTTATATTGTCATCTACAACTCCTTGTGCTTCCCATACAACTCAAGGTATCCACGCACATGCTTTGGGAAATGGTTGAGATTAACCCCTTAATTCTAGGGATTATCTAATTGTATACATTTAAGGAATTTTTTTGTGCAAAATTTTGGTTGGTTGGTCAGAATTGAGAAGAAAGAACATTGTGTGTATTGTATTTTCTTGAATTTCCAGTCAATGAAAGGATAGAGGCCAAATTTTATAAGGATTCCCATGTTAGTCTCTTTGGATATGTGCTTCAAATTTTTGTGATTTATCTTCTGTTATCAATAATTATTTAAAATGTGTCTTCTTGTTTAGTTGAAAAAAATATTGACTTAGAATTCACTTCAAAAAGGTTCTTTGTTTCAATTTTCTAAACATTAATGTTTTATGCTAGAATGGAATTTAGAATTCATCCTATTGGTTGATTCTCTGTATGCCATTTTCCACTTATCTTCTACTCACTCTCCTATGATGAATTTAAGTAAAAAACTCCAAAAAGACCACCTACCTTTCCCTTGTAGAATACTCCTCTTTCTCTTCATTATTTCACTGGAAAAGAATCAACCTTTATTGACCATATTTCCCAATGGATTTCTTTTCTTTCCTACCAGTAGGCCTTTAAAACTTATACCCCATTGAGCACCATTCCTATCATAATATCCAAGTGATGGAACATTTCAGACAGAGAGAGCCCTCTCTAAAGTTGAAAGGGATAGATTCCAACTTCCAAGTGGTTTTGGGTTACCTCTGAGTTTCTGTTTTCAACTTGGAGAAATTATATAGTGTTAACAATATCTAATTCCTTTCTTGATTAGAGGATAGATTTTTTCCTTGATAATATTCTCTAGTTATTCATATGCCTTTACCCATTCATTGATTTTCTCATAATATTCCCTTAGATTCACAACTTCAGATTCTAATTTTTCAGAATGCATTTCCTTTTCTTGAAGTTCGTTTCCTAAGATATTTGTTCTTCTATTGGTTTCTTTTGATTCCATTCTTAACATGTTTATTTCCTTAATCATAATGATTTTTTTTGTTTCCATCTCTTGGTTTTCATTCATGAGTCAATCATTTTCTTTCAATTCTTTTATTAGGTCATCTTGTTCATAAATATTTGATTCACTTTCAAGATCTATAAGTAACAAATAATCCTGATATCATTCATCATCCTCATTATTGAAATAATATTCATATCACTTTCCTCTCAAGAATCCATAAATACATCATCATGTTCATCTACATATTTTTCTTTGAATGCCATATATAACAGATAATCCTGATCTGACTCAACATCCTCATTATTTGAAGAATCTTCACTATCTTCACGAGTATAAAAACTTTTCTTTCTATCAAAGTTTCTTTTAACATTCCTCTTTGTAAAAAATTTCACTTTCTCATGATTTTCTTTATAACGACATTTATTGGCATAGTGGCCTACTTTTCCATAGGCAAAACATTCAAAAGGAAGCTTACCTTTGAACCTACCAATTCCTACTTGGAGTTTCTTCACAAAATTTGCTTCTTCTTTGTCTGAAATGCAACCTATTTCCTAAGACTGTTCTTCTTCTTTCCCTTTATATGTGGCTTTGAAGGTTGCTTCTCTCATATCTAATGGACCCCCTTTTCTCATCTCACAATATGTTAGGATCCCATGGAGTTGTTCAGTAGTGAGACTCTTCAAATCCTGCATTTCTTCAATGGCGAAGACTTTGGAATCAAACTTTGGAGTTAGTGATCTCAAAATATTTTCAACAACACTAACATCCTTTATTTCATCACCAATATTTTTCATTGAATCAACAATCTCGTCTACTCTAAGGAAGAAGCTTGCAATACTTTCAACATCATGAATTTTAAGGGTCTCATACTCAATTCTATATGTTTGAAGTTTAGCACTTTTTACCTTAGTTTCACCTTCATAGCTTTGGGAAATCTTTTCCCATTTAATCTTTGTAGTATTCAGCTACATGACTTTCACAAATTTAGATTCAACCAATATTCCCAACATAGCATTAACTTCCCTTGCAGTATTCTCATAAGTTTTCTTCCCTGCATCATCTGTGGGGATGGAGGTTGGGTATTGATATCCTCCTTCAACAATTTCCCATACATCAATTCCAAGTGCATGCAAACATGCTCTAATTCTAGCTTTCCAAAACACAAAGTTAGTTCCATTAAATAAGGGTGACCTAACAAAAAATGTTCCTTCTTAACTACTCGTCTTGATGGATCTCCCTTTAATCGATTAAGCTTCTTCTGAGGGACTTGCTATGATACCAATTGTTGGGAAAAACAATAGGGGGGTGGGGGTGGGGGAGGTGAATTAGTATTTTAATTCACTTTAAACGTTTCATTTGATATTAAAATTTCTATACACTAATATCATTCATGCAAACAATGTATGTACGCGACTTCAGTAAAGGAAAATAGCATATATCCAGTTAACTAAATTTTCATATATTTCATCTGTAACTAGTGCATCATTACTTCATTATTCATTAATTAAATAGTAACCATGAGCAGTAAGAAAAGAATAAACCATCACACATAAGAAACACAACAAAACATGAGAACACTAGGATTTTTAGGTGGAAACCCAATGTGGGAAAAAACCACCGTTGTCGTCATCTTTTTATTATTATTTTATTATTAAGAAATCTTCTTAAAATCTTGTGCTGGCACAAACTCTTACCAACACACAAACACCCACTTACAGAAGGCTACAACCTTCTCTCATTCCCCAACGCCCACAAGAAGGGAGCTCCAATCCAATGATCTCATTTATCAGCTCCTACTAAAGGGAGCACCTACCCCCCGAACAAATTTAC
Organism: Pinus taeda; assembly: GCA_000404065.3. Taxonomy (NCBI): domain Eukaryota; kingdom Viridiplantae; phylum Streptophyta; class Pinopsida; order Pinales; family Pinaceae; genus Pinus; species Pinus taeda. Next base: position 3,902 of record APFE030564641.1, on the reverse strand, counting down.
TAGCTACCAATGGAAGGAAGTTATGACTCTCACACTGAAGGCTCCAACCATCATCACCTCTTATGTACCATGTTTCATAATATTTCGTACTTGATCCACCTAACTCAAAAAAATCAAACATGTAGGCCACTTTTAATCACATTTTCAAACTGGAACCACTTCCAACATTAAGCCCAAACCAAGCAATAATTTTGAAACCAAATATTGAATCAAATCATCCAATCACTAAACCAACTAAATCAATATAACATCAGAAAACAAATCATTGAATCTCAACCAACTATTCCAACCAAATCAAAGCAATCATAACCAGATCATACCAATGCACAACCATTTATAAATATACCAAGTCACACTTTGTTCATCATAGGAACCATTTTTTGTCACTGCAAACCCTGATCGAACATATATAAAAAATTATATGTGACTTCTCTGAAGAAAACCCGCATATATATGTTCTTCCTCTATATCATACCCATGTACAAATCTCAAATCACTGACAACTGAAAATATTGTCAAATTGAATTACTGTAATACTAAACCAACCACTAAATGAAGTATTGAATCATTCACTGAACCAATCACAAATGATTAGACTATAGCATCATTACCAATGAATCTTCCATTCCATAATCAACATTGTCAGACACATATCATCAAGATAGAGACATCATTGACAGAAATCAACAAACAGAGTAGATATTATGAAATGTGATCATCAAGCTATATTGCAAAACCATAGAATTTATATGCGACCTCCACAAGAGATCTCAACATATGTATCCGCTTACCATACACAACACCTGCGTACAAATATCAACATATAGTATAAATTCACAGAATTTATACATGACCCTATAGATATGGATTTGCATATGTACGCAACTATTTCTAAACACACCTACATACATATCTAAAAACTTTCACTGCAAATGCAAATTCACCCTCTCCAACCGTCACTATCAAAACTACAAACTTCTGAATAATTAATTTAGATCAAAACATTATTTTAATCACAAATCTATCATTATTAGTTACTTAGACATTTGCAATAAGTAAATGAATCAAGCATATAGATCAACTTACTTCGGACCTTTCAGATCTGAGTCTTCTCCTTGGTCCTTAGTGCACACTTGTTTCATGTCAGATCACACATGTATAACCCATTACTTGCACACTTAACACCTTGATCTCCATCTCCTTATATATAGTTAGCCTTAGCCAATATCTTAGGAAAATCCCTTGGTAATGTTGTTAGTATTCTTTGATGAGATCAAATAACCATTTTCACTCCCACTATTATGGGCCAATACCATGGTAAATACCCCTGGTATCCAAATTACCATGGTTCAGATTTTGTATGTGACCTTACTTCTCAAGACCCATGTATACTTTTCTCAAACCTTACCTTTACCATCCATCTATGTCTGGCCATATCACCTGTAGCATCTATATCAATCTATATAATCATCTTGTTATCACAATGTTGATATCTTTATCAAGTAGGTTTCCATCAATGATAACACATTAGCCATAATGCCAACAAAAACTAGAGAATGGAAATATGAATAAATAAGCGTCTTTCTTTTCCATCATAAGTTGGGAAATTGTTCTAAGAGTACTCCCCTTGAAATGGACATGACACTCTCTTTTATATAAAAACTTGCTTGAAAGTAACAACCCACTTCATGATAAGAGATTCCCAAGAGGTTACTACAATTTTCTAAATATAGATCTACTAGAGAATATCCTCAAATGGTTACAACAAATATCAAAATATAAATCCACTTAAGGGTAAAATATTCTCAAATAGTTAAACCAACTAGAACAGTTATAAGGTTCTTGCTAACTTCCCACATATTTTGGGATGCCTTACTTGTCAAATTCAAAATTAGTCATGTGGGTTAGAATAACATGCTCAAAATATCTTAAAAAATGGTTATTAATGGCATTAAACTCCCTAGCTCCATAGTATATATATGGAGGCGCTTTGAATACATAATAAAAGTGGATATTTACATTTGAGCACAGAGAAATATTCCTTTGCAATATGAACACTTTGAAATAGTTGCACGATAACCATGTAGTTGTAGTAGCCAACAAAATGAATTCAATCTATTGCAAGAAATGTGCAACAATTGTGATTTATGGAGAGCATGATTTTGTAGCTTGTGAATAAAAACCCTATAACAACTTGTCCACACATGAGTTGTCACTTCAAAAGTAAATACACAATATACTAATTCTTTCTAATGGTAGTAAAAAATAAAATGAAATACTAAGAAATGTATTGGAAAACATATTGATCCTAAATCCCACATCTGAGCATTAAAATGGATAATATATGGTTATGGGTAAACGAAAAATGGATAAAAGGAAGGAAAGGAAGGTATCAAATGACGGTAGTTTTGTGACTCATCACGTGCTCTACTGTGCAGGGATATACATATAAACATATGTAATTAAAATATAATAAGTTCAATTCTACTCAAATTCCATATTCAATGGTCTTTTTACAGCCAAAGGTTAATTCATTTACGTGAGGTTTCAATCATCTCATCCACCAAGGATCCCATCCCATGTCATCAACATTCTTTTACTATCCAAGAATGTGTCAATAACTATTTAAAACAACAATATAAATAATCATACAAGCACAATATGGAATTCATTAGAACAATCGACATGAGAGGTACTTGTAGGTTTTAACCGCGTACAGAAATTATCTGCATACAAATTCTAAAGCACAAAAAATAAAAATGCGAGAGCATAACACATAAAACACATATATACAGAGATTTTCCCTTGGATCCCAAAATCAGGACCACCAAATTAATTTTTCATTATGTTCCTTTCAATGTTACAATACATATATATACATGTTGAAGCATCCAATAGCATGGACCAAAAACCATCATGCCCAAAACCATGTGCGAAAACCATGCACAAAACGATAGGTAGGTTTGCCCCACCTAATATAGGGTCCAAAAAAAATTCCTAGGGGCACTACCTCGGAACTCGTAGAGGGGGCTACTTGCCCCCCTCAAACTCCCTAGACAAGGGCGGTTTCCAGCCCCCTGCTACACCATCGACGCAATGAAGGGGGGGGCTCCACCCCCCCTCTAACTCCCCCGATTAACTAGGGAGGCTAGTCGTGGAAGAATATAACACAACCCAACAATAATTATGTCGATTAAAACAAAAGAAACTGATTTTGGGACTCTAAATCTACACCCAACCATAGACTAGGTTGCACCATGATATTTCTTGTAACCTAGTCACCCCCAAGCCAGGCTCCAAGGCTTGAGAAGAGTGCTGAAAGGAAAAAACCATTCTTCCATTTGAACCAAGGATTATGGAGGTCCAATATACCTGCACCCATCACTTTGCTTTCCAAGAGAGAATTTCACCAATACTCACAAGCTTGCATACACAAACTCCTTGGATTGATCCACCACTTGCATAAAATGTAGTACTCATGGAAAAAGAGTAATTCATGCACTAGTATTACTTGGTTTTAGTGCAAACTACATACATCTCTTCATAGAAAATTGTGAGTCATGTATCCCTGTATTGGGTTGCCTCCAATTCCCCCCTCTATGTGTGTAAGAATCCCTCTTTTCTGATAACTACTCCCATCTTTGCACTACTATGCTGGTCCAAAAATATATGATTTCCAACACTCAATTCAACTTCCTCATAGAGTGAGATAACCCCCACTATTGATTATGCATGTTGCTATAGAAATTTTTGGGCACTTCAACCCTAATCATAAATTTCCATAAACTGAGGGCTCCTAAGTCCCTAAAAGTGTTTCTTCACTACCTAAAGGAACAAGGTCAGCTGATTACATCATCTCCTAGAAGTTCTCCACTAAAAAATGCTCATAAATGGTCAAAACT
>APFE030564636.1:2203-30493 GCA_000404065.3 Pinus taeda | reverse complement strand
TTCCTCTCTTTGATAGTTCTTGATTCCACTTGGATATTGATGATCTCTTACTCATCCTTGGGCGAATTCAGAGAGACAAGTGTCACAGGAGAAGTTTCTGGAAGATTCCATGATCATCCGCCTTGCAAACTATCTCTGCCATTTGTCTACTCTCGCTCATCACACCCTACAAAAGGGCTTTCCAGTATGCATCACACTTTTTTCACTGAGCAGGTGAGATGCATCGCACCCTTAGCATTGAGCAGCTTGTATGGTCTAGGTTTGACCATTTTTGAGTAGTTTTCCATGGAGAACTTCTGGGAGATGATGTAATCAGCTGACCTTGTTCCTTTAGGGTGTGAAGCAACACTTTTAGGGACTTAGAAGCCCTTGGTTTATGGACATGTATGATTGGGGTTACAGTGCCCAAAAATGTCTATAACAAGTAGACCTGTGAAAGGTAATGTTAAGAAAGGTCAATTTTTTGAGTTTTTTAAGAGATCAGAAACATAAAAATCTAATGGTCTTATTGGAAAAGAGTGGGATTAAGACAATATATTTCTGCAGCTGGTATGGTTTCCAATGTGACAGACCATCTACCATTTTTATATTCTTTGTTTACTTAGTAATATAAATCTTCTATTCTGACTTTAAAAAAATAAAAAAAAGATTAAAAAACAATTATATAAAAACAACATTTTTATAATAGGGACATTTTACAATTTGTATAAGTTGATTTTTTATATATAATTTATTAGAAAATAAAAAATACAATATGAAAATATTTTCTAGAAATATAATCTATTACATTATTAAAATGCAATATGAAATATTCTAGATAATTATAGGGTGTAGAATATATGGTGATAGGATGTTCTATTAAGGCATTTCGTGATGAAAAGGTCACCAGTTGGAAACTCTGTGGGGAAAAATCCAACCATGCTAAGCGTTGGTGTGGCCCAGGCTAGGTGCAATCCTAGGGTGATTTTGGCAACTTGGATACACCTGTAAAAATGCCACCCATGTAAAACTCACATTAACTAACAAACCCAAGGAAACATTGGAAATACAAAAATATTATATTTTTTCTTAAATATATCTATATAAAAAATCAAATTTTTTATAATTTAATAATAATATTTTTTATATATATTTTGTTCGACGACGACGAGGCAATTATTATTTTATAATAATCTTTTGAGAATTTGTATTCTTTATATATATTATATATATATATATTATTATATTATATATAGTATATATATATATATATTATATATATCTCTTTTAACCAATGCACTATACTTTAGGCATTTTAATTGCTTAATGTAATGTAATTTCGATTTTTTTTACCCACTTTTTTAACTGTAATTCTCTCCTCTCTTCTCTTCTCTCTCTCTCTCTTCTCTCTCTCTAATATAATCTATATATTATATATTATTATTATTATATTAATTTATTTACTTGTAATACTTATATATATAATTTGGTGGAGGGATAACAGTGCAAAAATGGTCGGATGGATAAAATTTCCATGAGTTTTGGTAGTAATTATATAGAAGGCAAAGTATGCACCTATAATTAAGGAAATATAATTCATAAGATTTGAAGGAGACATAAAGCACATTTTAGATATCTAGAATGCATCATGGAAAAATGGTCATCTTATATAGAGTTATAGTTTTTTGGAAATTAGAGATGGTTATTTGGCTTTATTTTGGGAAGACATGAAAAACATGATCCAAATTGTAGAATTGAGGCTTCTGTGATCAATCATAGTTATATAAGAAGAATTTCGGCGTAAATCACATCAAGAAAGGCCTTTCTTGATGTGATTTATGCCGAAATTCTTCTTATATAACTATGATCCAAATTTTAAGATTCAGATAACTTATGAGCATTTCAAGCTAACCTAGTTTCATAATGTCACATTAAAGTTTTTTTACCTTTCTATGAATTTTTAAAATGGAGAGACTAGATCCCTAAGAATATATAAGATTAACAAGGACTATAACTCCTTCTAGATATATTTAACAAGCAAGAAAATTAAATTTCAAGAAGGGCTAGACAAAATCAAGTGGGGCCATAACTATAGGAAAATAAAATCTAGAAGAGGCATAAAATATAACAATAAAGGCCACCTCACCACAAGAGGAAAACACTTGGAATAAGGTAACTTGGAAGCTAAAACATTGGCTAAAAATTTCCTTATTTCTTTAGTTACTTTTACGTAGGAAAACCATCACATGGGGAAATATTTAAGGAAAAGGTTTCTAAGGACCTTCCTACCACCATCCATTTTTCTCTAGGGCAGAAATAAATGAACACCTCCATAATGAGTGCCCCCATTCTTCTTTGATATGAGATGAATCAACAAATGCCTTTGTCAATATGGTAGGTCTAGAGAAAGTTTAAAAAATATCATTAGGGGATTTAGATCCTTAGGCTTTACTCAGCCACTTTCAACAAAGCATGGAAACTGCTTCTTAGATTTATATTATGGGAGATTTAGAAAGAATGAAATAGATGGATTTTAAAATATACTTTATCCTAGGAAAACTTTGATTGGTAAAGGATCACTAAGGGAAGTAGGGAGACTATTTTGGCCTCTCTTTGGTCGTCTCAAGATTGGATTTGCGGCTCTCAATGAAGGGAAATTATAAACTCCTTCAATATCACTCCTTATACTCTTATTCCTCCCCTTACAACTTGCATTCATAAATATAGTAGTCCTGACAACTGAGCTTTCCTTCCATTTCTTTCATAAAGCTAAACTTTAATGGGGATTCTAAAGGAAATCAAAACCATACAATTATTGGAGGATCCTTCATATTTAATAAAGGAAACATTCTCCATTCCATGATGGATTTATTGAGATTGATAGAAACAACTTAGTGGAGATATTCGACCTAGAGCTTGGCCTCCAGGTCACCATTAGGAAGAAGTATAAAATTCTCATTATATAAGGAGACTCGCAAATGATAATTCAAATGGACAGAAAACTCCAGCATGGATTTTCACCCTCTAAAGTATCAAGATGTTGGCAATGGTAAGGAGGTATAAAGAGGGCCAGTGATCGCTCTTGAAAATTCTAGTGATGATTTTTATTAATGTTAGAAGAAAAGGAACAAATTGGCATATAGATTCGTTAATGAATGCAATTTATTTAGCCACGTCACATTAGATGAAGATTGTTTGAAGTAACCTTTCAGAATATAAGAAATATATGTTAGGAAAAAACATCTTAGAGTCTTTCTTCCCCATAAGGGGTGTCACCTTTCCATAATGAATGGTGATAATTTAAGGGATAATGGGCTTAGGGGGCAACTCATCCCACTGAATTGGCATCTATGCATTTTTTGGTTCCATGCAATTGAATTTATGGCAAGTTTAATGAAAGATGTTGGTTGGTTTGATAGTTTAGTGCATTTCAAGCTCCTATTCTCTCATGTATGTACCCTCTATTTCATCCTCTTAATCATAGTGTAGGAAGTGGTATCAAATGTGCAACTAGGGAAAAGTAGATATATCAAGAACTGAATATTGACACATATATGGTATTACTGCTCTTTCGCTACATGGTTATTCTACTTTGTGTGGCAATCTAGCTACCATGGAAGGAAGTAGGAGGTGATTTTTCTACAACGCATCAAAATTTAGCTTAGGCAAGATAATCTTGGTAAGTTAAGGAATGAGATATTGGGCATAGAGAGAATAAATATGCTAAGACACAAACTGAGTTTTTTGAGTGCAATATTTAAGGAAACGTTTTCATGTCAAGAAGTTTGATCCCACTCAACACATATAAATTCATATTGAAAGGTTTTATAATACTATAAATATAAATTTGGCATCTCCATGTATAGAATATTCTTATTTCTAATTTTATTAAATCCCTCACAATAGATATAACTACATACCACCATTTTCTTTGACACACACAAATACATGAAACGAAATTTCTAAAATGTCTTATAAATGTTAATCATCATTATTTTTATTTTTTTAACATGATATGCATATTATGAATTTTGTTTGAAGAAATTGTTTATTTATTAATAAATCAAAAATTGCCTTATAAATGTTAATCATCGTTATTTTTATTTTTTTTAATATGATATGCATATTATAAATTTTGTTTGAAGAAATTTTGTGTTTATTAATAAATAAAAAATTCTAGTAACAGACTTAATTTAGTTGACTTACTATTTTTTGGGTCTCTGCCTAAATCATATCCATAAAACATACTATTTTCTCTGTCATGGGCATCATATGCATTAAAACATAATATTTTCTCTCTCGCTCGGCTGAGATTTGAACTTGGGTGTCAAAAATAACCACCATTCTATGTAACCTAAGATAAACCCAATTGATTTTTTTTGTTTTATGTTATATAAAAGAATAATATTAAAAAGATAATAGTTAACATGGTTTTCAATATTTGATTTAAGGTCTACTTTGAAATAATTTTAAAGAGTAAATAGAAAGTGAATATATATATCTTTTAATTACTTTGTCTCTTTATATAACATTAATTTTTAATATGTATATAGAGAAACTTTATTTTTGTTCATTTTTATATCAAATAGCACATGCCAAGTCTTTCATATTGTGTTGTAATATCAATCAACAAACTAAGGGAGCACAATGAGGGTAAGATTAAGAGCAAGCATAGTGAGAGATCTTATGACCGAACATAGTGAGAGTGAGGTTATTGATGTTTTATAATGGTTTTAATAAAAACTAGTTGTTGTTGAAAACTGTGCAACAAGAAATGCTAAATTTAGAATGTTCTAAAAATAGCATTTCTAGGTCCCTTCCTATTTATATCAGCCCCTAGTCTATCTATAGGAAGTAAAATTAATTTTGGTCTTAACAACAGTTTGAAATATTAATTAATTAATACAGTTGAGTTAATTAATTAAGGAAATTCGAATTTGAAGTCTTTGTGGGCATGTACATGAATTTCCTCCATTGATTGAGGGAATAAGCATGAGTTCTATAATGAGAGAATCAGTTGACTTAGTTTTAACTAGTCAAGTTCAGTTAGATTATTTTAACAAGTTGTTGAAATAATAAAATATAGTTTGTTAATGCTTGCATGCATGTGACGACTATTATTTTAGATAACTGAGGATTCACTCATGGATAACGGTTACATGTCAGTTCTGTCAGAGACCCAATTGAGATCGGATGTGGGACAATGTACCATCAGATGCTTAACTATTTCTAGTAAGTAGTTTTTGCATGGTTGAGGAACTAGTGTTCTCAAGGAATACGTAGTTGGACCATTCGTTGTTTTTTGTATGTTGGAATTAATAGCATGTGCTTTTGCTATTATTTCCTAAGCAAACTACGCAAGGATGATAGGGAAAGCCTATATAAATAGGGCTTGGTTAGTTCATGAGACATATATTCATAGTTCATTGAGAACTAAATAGCTTGAGAGCTAATTCCTTTTGTATTGTGAAGAGGATTTCCACTTGATTGATAATACATGGTTGGGGTTTTATGCTGGTGCTTTCCCCTGTATATATCTTGTGTTATGTGTGATTAATTCTCTTGATCAGTTATGCATGTTTCTACTTGATGTTGCTCATGATTTCAATTATGCTTCCGCTTAATGTTTTGTCGAAGTAGAACAAGTATTATGCTTTAGGACATTGCATATATCGATTTGTTCTACAGGTGAAATTTCTACAGTTGTCTTGTAGCAAATTAAAAAATAATAATAACAAAAAAATTCAATATCCACCATAAATAACATACTTTAATTTCCACCTTAATTTTACATCAATTTTATATGAAGAGATAAAGTAATTGAAAGCAATTTTTTTCTAATTTAGTTCATATTTTCTTTCTACTTTTTAGTATAAGGGAGATGTGCAATTTATACCAAGTTCACTCATATGGTATTAAAAAAAATTACATTAATAACAAAAAAATATTAATATAATTTTATATCACTTTTTATAGATAAAATAATTCAAATTGAAAACATGTGTAATTTATTTAATTCCTAATATGGAGTTGATATATGTCATTTAAAAACTACTACTAACAACTTTTTTTTCAATGTGGTTTATAAATAAAATATTTCAATATGCGCCAGTAACATATTTCAATGTATTGATTCTTAACATATTTCAACATATTGATTCTTATTCTATTGATAAGTGAGTATGTTGGAGATTTGTAAATCATTCAATTCTTAATATGAAGTTGACAATAGGAAAAATAATTCAATGTGTGTGTGTGTGTAAAGAGAGAGTGTGAGAGAGAGAGAGAGAGAGAGAGATTTTGATATGTTCTTTTAATATGGAGTTGACATTTGTCAATTGGGGTTATCTTGGGTGGTTGGGCAGAATGGTTGCTATCTTCTCCACCTGGGTTCAAATTATTGATAGTGACATGATGAGCTATAATTCCTTGATAAATATTGTTTTAATGATTTCACGCCTATGATATCATTGTATTGGCTTCAAGCCTTGGGAACTCTTAAGTGAGTGTACCAATGGGATAACTTGGTACTAGCAACCTCACTCTAGCCTTCGAGCTGAGAGGGAGGTTGATTTAGAGCATTGTGAACTTTTAAGTGAGTGTACCTATGGGCTATCTTGGTACTAGAAACCTCATTCTAGCCTTCGAGCTGAGAGGGAGGTTGATTTATAGTATTCATGGGGCTTGGGGAAGATAAAAATAATATCAAGTAAAAGCCTATGGTTTACTCTAAGACATTATTCTCACCAAATAATTCCAAGTCCCTTTTCTCACTGTGTTTGGTGACACCCTTTCAAGAACTTAGTATTTGGTCAATGGATCTTCCCCTAGAGATAAATTGCTAGATAATATCGTAAATAATATTAAGAAGGTATTAAAATATATCCCAAAGGAGAGTTTCAAGCACATTCTAAGAGATAATAATTCGGCAAAAAATAAATGTACCAACCAAGGTTACAATTTGAAGTTTGGAGATTTTATGATTAATGGTCAATTAATACAATCCTCCATCCTTTAGTGGATTACTCATGAATCCTATGTTCAAATATAAAATAATTGGTGGGCCTATTAGTCAATGTTGATCCAGGAAATATGTTGTAATGAACGATTATATTTTGAAGTAGGCTATATGTACTACAATTTTTGTTTAATTTTGAGGCTCTTTTGGAAGGTATTCACCTCCAAAGACCCATATATGATTAGTATTAGTTTTATTCCTATTTGGAGGAATTTCGGTTTAAGAGTCTATAGATGATATTGAAGATGGAAGAAAATCATAATGTAATCCCTAACGTACAATTATGATCTGAGCACATATTTTGCAATTAATATTCTTATTATATATATATAATTTCTTTAAAACATTTTATTTATGTGTTAACTTAAAATGAAGGATATGCATAACTCCTTCAATGATTAGCATGGAGTTTATGCGTGAATCTCCCATACTTAAAGACACACACACACAAATATATACATATACATATACATATACATATACATATACATATACATATACATATACATATACATATACATATACATATATATAACTAGTGTAGATCCATCTTAACCTTAGATCTACCATGTTTCAATATGGATAAGATATCTTGACGTGAAAATATTTTTAAGTTTTTCACTCTAAGATAAGTTCGCACCTCAAGAGATTTGATCCCTCTATGTGCTTGATAGATCCGTGGTTAAGATGGACCTATGTTTATCTCAAGGTGGAAATATTTTTTCAAGTTTTTCACTCTAAAATAATTTTACACCTCAAGATATTTTATCCCTCTTAGTGTTTGATAGATTTGCAATTAAGATGGATCTACATTGGTATATACATGTTTATTAGTTCAAGTATATATTGGACCAATTCATGAATGCATTAGTAATAAGGTAAAAAAAGATAAAAGTCACATTTCATTGTAACTTTTTTCATCATCTTATCCAATTCATAGCTATAATTATATTTCTCTTCTGTATAAAATTGGAATTCATTTAAAAGTTTGGGCATGAATATCTCATTAGGATATCCTAAAATCAAGAACAAATTCTACAAAGGAGATATTAGTGGCTTAATACATAAAATAAGGTAATTCTAATCAAATCCATTCTATTGACATTGCTAATGTATCAAGGATCAACCATGTTTTCTGAAACATGCATAAGGCAAGAAATTGGAAAGGAAATGTAGAAAAAAAATTAGCAAGTGAGAAATGAAATCACAAGAAATTCCACTTGATTAATTGGAATGCAATTTTTGCAAATGAAGAACATGGAGGGCTTTGTATGAAAGATTTTTAATTAATTAATTTAGCTTTGGAAACACAAATCCTTTAGAATATTGTAACAAAGGGGAATGAATTGCGGAAATATTCCCTTTGTAAAATAATACATTCATCCAAATAAGGTTTGACAAAATGGAAAATATATTAGAATCTAGGATAAAAGAATTATGGGAGAGCATCCCTTATCCTCCCATGTTTAATTATATAGAGTCTGTAGAAATTTAATGTGTATATTCAAAAGTGTTTATGAAATTTACTAGATCACAAAATTTGAAGCTAATCTACTCATTTGCAGAAAGAAAATCACGATCGAGAACACAAATCATTAACATGCAAAAGGATTCGACACACATACCCAGAGATTTATCTAATGGAAAGAATATACTCAAAACCCATACTATATTTATTGTATTAATCAAAGAATCAAGATAAATACAATATGCTCTGCTCAAGCTTAAGCTCAACCTGAACTTGTTTCTTCTATCCTCTGCCTGATTGACCGGCCTTGGTCAATACTTAGCCAACATTTCAAGCCTTCAAGCCCCTATTTACTTGTGTTTCTCCCTTGTGAATTAGGAACCTATTAATTAGTAAATTCACCAATTTGGATTGTGCAATTCCTATAGGTCCTCTAACTACATGCATGACATGTACAACTTTGACTAGTTTACAACTGATAGTACACTTCCCTTGAACTCTAGTCTCAACTGGGTAAATTTAATTCTCCACATGCATGATTTAATTTAGGATGTTTGATCAATTAATTGGATGATTACCCAGTGTGAAGAAATTTACACACCCTTGTCACTTAGTGTGAAAAACGTTACACACCCTTGATTGAACCTCCACTAGTTCTACTAACAATGAGAACTAGTTACACTGGTAATAACTCAAATTAACTGAAATCAAATGCTACCAATTAGAAATCAATCATCTAGAATTGAACTCGAGTGTCTCCAACTCAAATTTGTTGAGTTAACTAACTAACAAGAGCTATGTCACCTCAATTAACTACCTCCAAGATTTCTATTGAAATTAAAATTTGAATTTCTCCTAATTTAATCAAGGAAAAAATAAATTAGGAATTTCATGTTGCAGTTTCAACACTCCCTCTTAGCAATAAAGGGATTATAAGATACCCCAATCCTATTTCTATGGAACTCAAATTTTCCTCTTAATAAATCCTTTGTCAAAATATCTTCATCTTGTTCCTCTGTTGGAATGTATTACAACAACAAAATTTTCCTCTACACAAAATCACGTGGATGGTGGTACCAGATTTCAATATGCCTGGACCAATCATGAAACATTGGATTCTCAGAGAGTTTGATATAAATCTGATTGTCATAGTAAATCACTGTAGTATCCATCTTCTACCCAAATAACCAAACAATAATATTTCTCATCTAGATAACCTCACATGCTGCTTGACTTGTAGCCATTTGCTCTACTTTTGCTGAGTTGGGTGCCACAGATATCTACTTCCTGTTGTACCAAGAAACGGTTACTGACCCAACACTAAAAATTACTCCTGAAGTTCTCTTCCTATATGATGGATTCCCCACCCAATTTGCATCTATGAAGCCTTGCAGCTTCACTCCCTTTGTCCGTCTGTACCAAATACCAAACTGAGTAGTGCCTCTCAAGTATGTTAACACATGCTTCGCTACCTTCCAATAGAGTTTGGTTGGCCTAACCATGGATTGACTAAGCTGGTTAACTACAAAGCACATGTCTGTTCGTGTATTCACCAAATACATGAGTGAACCCATAAGCTACCTATAGATGGTAGCATCCACTTCCACACCTAAAGTGGCATCCTCTTTCCTCCAATTACCTGTTAGAGGAGTGTCCATAGAGTTTCTGCTCTCCGTGTGAAACTTCTTAAGTATATAATTGACATACTTTCCTTGAGAGACAAACAATTCCCCATCTCCTTGCCATAACTCCAAATCGAGGAAATATTGCATGAGTCCCATGTCCTTCATCTTGAAGTCTATTGCAAGGTCCTCCTTGCAAGATCTAATCAGTTGCTCATCACTAGTAAGGATCAAGTCATCAACATATAAAATAATAATAAATAATTTACCTTCTACCACAATGTGATAAAGGTTTGCATCTGCTTCACTTTTGGTGAAGCCCAAACCGGTGAGATAGCTATTGATCCTAGTATACCAAGCACAGGGTTCTTTCTTGATTCCACATAGTGTGTGCTTGAGTATGCACACATGTGATCCTCTGTCAAAGGTATTAAACCCCTCTGTCTGCTCAATATACACCTCTTCCTCAATAACTCCGTTGAGGAACGATGTATTCACATCCATTTGGTGGATCTTCCACCCCATCTTCACTGATAATGCTATAATTGACCTAATGGATGAGTACCTTGCCACTGGAGCAAAGATATCCTCATAGTCAATTCCCCCCACCTCAGAGAACCCCTTGGCCACAAATTTGGCCTTATGTTTCTCTATGCTCCCATCTGCTGCATGTTTTAAATTATAAATCCATCTCAAACCAACCAATGATTTGTTTTCTTTTCTTGGGACCACATCCCATACTTTGTTCCTAGAAACTAAATCATATTTCTCTACCATAGCATCAACCCATACTGGTTTCTACACTAATTACTCGAATGAGGATAGTTATGTCTCAACTAGCCCACTCATCAGAGCCATGTACCTAATGTATGAATCTGATGACCTCCTCTACTCGCGATGTGATGAGGGTGCTCCCACATTCTATATAGCATCCTACAATAATTTGTTAGCTTCCCTAGTCTTCTTCCTTCTCTATATGTCTCTTCTTGAGTGGATGTCTCCACTCTCTCCTCCCCTTCTTGTGGTTGCTCCACAACTTCCTGAGGTTCTTCCTGTGGAGCCAAAATCTCCTGATCAGGTTGCAACTGAAGTTCCCTCTCAAGAGAACACCTAATTTCCTTCTCCTCATCAAGATTTACATCTTGTATGACCTCTATCATCTTGAGGGATGGGAAGTACACCTAATAATTGTGAGATGTATTTGTGTACCCCATAAATATCCCCAACTCTGTTGTTGGCTCTAGCTTTTTCCTTGCTACTTGGAAACATGATAGTAAACCGATGATCCAAATATCCTGAAGTGTGACACGTCTCGTTTCTTCCGTAAAAAAAGTTTCCACTAGTGTACTCATGCCAAGAATCTTGAAATTGAAATTTGAATTTCACCTAATTTAGTGAAGGAAAAATAAATTAGGAATTTCTTGTTGCATTTTCAACACTCCCTCTTAGCAATAAAGGGATTATAAGATACCCCAATCCTACTTCTATGGGACTCAAATTTTCCTCTTGACAAAGCCTTTGTCAAAATATATTCATCTTGTTCCTTTGTTGGAATGTATTACAATAGAATAATCCACCTCTGCACAAATCTTGTGGATGATGGTACCAGATTTCAATATGCTTGGGTCGATCATGAAACATTGGATTCTTAGAGAGATTGATACAACTCTCATTGTCACAGTAAATCACTGTAGGATCCATCTTCTGACCAAATAACCAAACAATAATCTTTCTCATCTAGATAACCTCACATGTTTCTTGACTTGTAGCCATGTAATATGCTTCCGCTGAGCTGGGTTCCATAGATATCTGCTTCCTATTGTACCAAGAAACTATCACTGACCCAACACTGAAAATTCCTCCTAAAGTGATCTTCCTATTTGATGGATTCCTTGCCCAATCTGCATCTGTGAAGCCTTGTAGCTTCACTCCCTCTTTCCATCTATACCAAAGACCAAACTAAGTAGTGCCTCTGAGGTATCTCAAAACATGCTTCACTGCCTTCCAATACATTTTGGTTGGCCTAATGACGGATTGACTAAGCTAGTTAACTACATAACACATGGCCGGTCATGTGTTCACCAAATACATGAGTGAACCGACAAGCCATCTATAGGTAGTAGCATCCACTTCCTCATCTAAAGTGGCATCCTCTTTCGTCCAATTACATGCTAGACGAGTGTCCATGGTTTTTTGCTCACCATGCAAAACTTCTAAAGTATATAATTAGCATACTTTCCTTGAGAGACAAACAATTCCCCATCTCCTTGCCATACTTCCAAGTCGAGGAAATATTGCATGAGTCCCATGTCCTTCATCTTGAAGTCTCTTGCAAGGTCCTCCTTGCATGATCTCATCAACTTCTCATCACGAGTAAGGATCAATTCATCGACATATAAAATAATAATCAATAATTTACATTCTACCATAATGTGATAAAGGTTTTCATCTGCTTTAATTTTGGTGAAGCCCAAACCGGTGAGATAGTTATCGATCCTGGTATACCAAGCATAAGGTGCTTGCTTGAGTATGCACACATGTGACCCACTATCAAAGGTCTCAAACCCCAATGGATTATCAATAGACACATCTTCCTCAATAAATCCATTGAGGAACATTGTCTTCTCATCCATTTGATGGATCTTCCACCCCCTCTATGCTAATAATGCTAGAATTGACCTGATGGATGAGTACCTTTCCACTGGAGCAAAGGTATCCTCACAGTCAAGTCCCCCCACCTATGAGAACCCTGTGGCCACAACTATGGCCTTATGTTTCTCTATGCTCCCATCTACTACATGTTTTACCTTATAAATCCATCTCAAACCAACCACTGATTTTTCTTTTGGCCTTGGGACCACTTCCCAAACACTACTCTTGACAATTGAATCATATTCCTCTACCATATCATAAACCCATATTGGTTTCTACACTACTTCCTTGAATTAGGATGGTTATGTCTCAACTATCCCACTCATCAGAGCCATGTACCCAATATACGAATCCAATAACCTCCTCTACCCGCAATGTGATGTGGGTGCTCCCACATTCTATATAGAATCCTACAATAATCTATCAGCTTCCTTGGTCCACTTCCTTCCTTCTCTATATGTCTCTTCTTGAGTGGATGTCTCCACTCTATCCTCTGATTCTTGTCGTTGCTCCACAACTTCCTAAGGTTCTTCCTTTGGATCTTAAATCTCCTGATTAGGTTGCAATAGAAGCACCCTCTCAACAGAACACCTAAATTCCTTCTCTTCATCAATCTTTACATCTCATATGACCAATGCCATCTTGAGGGATGGAAAGTAAACCTGATAATTGTGAGGTGTATCTGTGTACCCCATAAATATCCCCAACTCTTTTATTGGCTCTAGCGATTTCCTTGCTCCCTTGGAAACATGATAGTAAATTGATGATCCAAATATCTTGAAGTGTGACACATCTTGTTTCTTCCATGAAAAAGCTTCCTTTGGTGTACTCATGCCAAGAATCCTGTGAGGACTCTTGTTCTGCAAATAGGCCATTTTAGTGCATGCTTCAACCCACAAGTGTAGAGGTAAGCTTTGGTCATGCAACATCACCCATGCTACTACAAAAGGACTCCTATTCTTCCTCTCAGCCACCCCATTCTATTGTGGGTTATGAGGTGTTTTCAACTCTCGTCGAATGCCTTCCTTTGCACAAAAATTTTTAAACTCATTCGACATGTACTCACCACTGTTATCACTCCTGAGAGCCTTCACTTTCCTGCCATTCTCTTTGTCAACAAGTTATTTACACTCAACAATTTTGGAGAATGTCTGGTCTTTCTTCTGCATGAAGTAGATCCAACATTTCCATGAGAAATCATCCACAAATATAACATAATACTTGTGCTTGGTAGTGGAGGTTGTTGAGAAAGGCCCACATACATCAAAGTGGATCCTTTCAAGGATTGCATGTGCCCTGTTGTCCTAATCATTGAAGGTGGATTTTGTGTACTTCCCTAATGTACACCATTTGCATGTATCTCACTACTTTATCGCTCCATTGAGGAGGCCTGTATAAATATGGTGCATGATCTTCAAAGTGCCATGATGCAAATGACTAAGTATTTTATGCCATAATTCACTAACATCTCATCTTTGCTCCTTATCTGCTTTTGTGCTCAACGTTGCACAATCTTCCACATCTAATTTGTAGAGTTTCTTCACCCAAACCCCAATATGCTTCACTTGTATCGTGGTGATGTGTCTTAATAAATCCATCCTCTTGTTGAATATCACATCATATCCATAGTCATCTAACACTGTGACAAAAACTAGACTCTTCTTCAGACTCGATACAAACATCACATCCTTGAGCCTGGGAGGGGAGCTAGACTCCCTCTAAAAATTAATGGTATCAATGCCAATCACGTTATACCTTCCATCATCTCCCATCTCAATGTGCATCTAAATATCCTTCTCCTCCAAGTCACTGGAAAATTCTTTGTTTCCCACCATCTGGAATGAGGCACCGCTGTCAAGATACCACACACGAACTATCACTCTGCTTGCCATGCATGAAATTAGGGTATAGTCAAGTTTGAACTATGAATACAAGGCTTCACCCGCTGCTCCTCCGACGATCTTATTTCTTGTCTTCTTGTGTGGAGATTTTGTGGCATAGTTTCTGAGTTCATGACAGTGAAAGAACTTGATTTTGGACAAGTATTTCTTCTTGGCCCATTGTCTCGATTCTACTTTTTATTGGCATTTATTCCCTTTACATTTCTTTTCCTTTTTGGATAAGGCACACATATCCTCATCAACGCCCTTGGATGATGTTTTTATCTTCGGTGTTCCTCCTTATCTCCTCTTGTACCAAATCAAACTAGATGCATTCCTAATATGGTGGCTTCTCCCACCCATTTGTTGAATCCTAGTAGTTGTGAGAGATCTTGGAAAGTCATAGAAGTGCTAGGCTTACCAAATTATCCTATGCTAAAATAAAACCAACTTGACCAAGTTCATCATGACACTATGTGAACCTGCTCAAGTACTGTGGTATTGTGTCGCCCTTCTGCATCTTGATATTTCAAAGCTTGTCCTTCAGTTCCAACTTCCTGTGGTCACTACTGATTTGAAAAAAATATGACAAGGCCTACCACATTTCATATGGAATTTCATTCCCATGGAGATTTGAGACAATATGGTATCAAATTACCTCCAATATTATCCTTCTCACATTTGCTACACACTTCTTCCACTTTGCTAGATATTGAGCATCAGATGTTGGAAGCTTCAAGATATCATTATCTATGAATTGCTTTAGTCAATTATCTTCCAACACTACCTCCATACTTTCCTTACAAGCAACATAATCTAAGATATCCTCAAGCGCATACTTGAGTCTCAGTCCATAGAAAGTCATCCCTCTAGCTCTGAAGAATTGGTCCTGCAAATTCAATCCACCTACAAAGAAAACTTCGAACTCTCTTCTTTACTGTGATTCCTGGTCTTATACCGTGTGGACATTTAATGTGTAGGTTCAAAATTGCTCATGAAATTTACTAGATCACAAGACTTGAAGCTACTCTATTCATCTGTGGAAAGAAAATCATGATCAAGAACACAAATATTAACACGCATCATGATTCAACACACATACACATAGATCTATCTAGGGGAAAGAAACTGCTCGAAACCCCTCACTATTTCTATTGTATCAATCAAAGAATCTGGATGAATACAATATGATTTTCTCAAGCTTGATCTCAACCTGCACCTATATCATATATCTTCTGCTTGATTGGACGACCTTGGACAATACTTAGCCAAAATTTCGAGCCTCCAAGCCCTTATTTCCTTACACTATTCCCTTGGGAATTAGGCCCATATTAATTAGGAAATTCACCGATTTGGATTGCACAATTCCTATAGGTACTTATTTGACTTGTTGGGTCTCGAATATGCACATTTTTCCATCATACAAAACCGCCATTTATAACCTAAATTCTGACCCCAATATACTCATTTCACGTCATAATTCCATAATCTATCGCCAAATCACATATTGTGCCTCGTGGTTGATTATCATTAGTTTTATTTGATTTTTGATGATTAGAGATGATCTAGTCATGATTTACTAATGACGGTTTCACTAATCTCATATTTTCACAGGGTTCCATCGTTGAGTTTCTTTACAAGCCAATAAAGTACGAAAATGACTAATTTGGGGCTTTGATACTTTTGGCGTGCTTCCAGAGAAACCGAGAGAGGTTATTATCAAAAATAATGTTTTTATACCTTTTCATAACCTAGATTGCACCCAAGTCACTCATGTGGGTCTCTAGAAGGAAATTCACAAATTTGCCCAAATCTGCAATAAGTTTCAAACTACCAATTTCTGCCTCTATTTATGTGTAGGTGAAGGTGAAAGAAGGAAATATGGCACATTTTTTGTCCTAGTATAGAAAATTTACTAACCCTGAAACAAGGTTCTGAAATTCATTGTGGTTTGGAAAATATACAGGGTTCATCCATCCATGCATTGATCAAAATGAATCCAACCATAGGCTACTCAAAGGCTCTCCAGAAGAATTAGATATTGCATCTTTTAGTTTGTTGTTATGTTTTCTTTGGCAAATAGTCATGATTTGTTTTCATCAACAACTTTGTATAAAGTCAAAGGTCTGCATGTATGCCAGGGGGAGGCTGTAATATTATTTTAATCAAGTTGTGTTATTTCAGAAGGACGGAAGAAACGTATGTACAAGACTTATGTTTGATCATTGATACAGTTTGATTTTTGCCACGAATTCTTTGTAATTTCTATGGATTGGATTAATATTTAGGCATTGATTTAATTTAAGCTAGCTACAGGAGTGGCAAGGGCCCACCACATCTGGAAAATAATTCCTTCTTTTGCTTAAGTTTTATAATTTACATTTGTAGTGTGGATTGGTTTTTGAATCATAAATATGAATGCATAGTGTGAATCACGTCTCATATTTAGAGCATTGTATCTATAATCCGAAAGTCGAATACTGTCTCTTTTGTGTGGTAAGGGTTATCGGAATATCATTGAAGGTTTTATCTTGAATATGAATAATTCTTGTTGGAACAAGAGTCAATTGAAAACACTTGTAGATAGCAAGAGGATTAATACTTTGTTTCGTGTTGTGACCCAATTGGTGAAGTAATTTGATGGGAACAAAATCTAATTAAGGACTCTTTGAGCATTTAACTGTCACTGTTGACAACATAATTCTTGACTTCCTTTTGATACTGCGTGCATACGAGTGTTAGAGGTGTGAGGTTTTCCAAGACAATTGAAATGATTTTGTTTCAAGGTTTTGTTCAGTAACCAGAATTCTTTAATTAGAAGCTTTCTCGCTTCCCCATAGCATAATTATTTCCTTATAGAGGTAAGCCCGGGTAAGATTTGATTGTGAGAGTGGAAATCTGATTTGATATTGATTGGTACAATTTCTATTTACCATTTGAGTTTTACAGGTAGAATTATTTTGATTAATTTAGTCTCCATTTTCTTTGAGTTTTGATAAATATAAATTCTAGTATAATTGATTTACCTTTGAGGTTGGTAGTAGAGATCTTAGTTTGATTCTCGATTGATTTAGTTCTCACTTACCTTTGAGTTTTGATCATGAATTTCTTGAGTACGAAAATGAGTTTGTGTTGAATGATTCATTTAGATTAGGTTAGAGGTTTTAATTGAAGGTTATTTATAACTTGGTCGAAGAAGATGGAATTTTGTAGGTAGGAATTGCTATCATATGAATTTACTTTCTAGTAGGGAATGCTGTGATTAGAAATTTACTTTCCAGCAATGAATGGTGTGTTTCCTTATCAATAGTAATTAAAAGGTTTAAATTGAATATTTCTGAAGTAGTGAATTGCAAAGAGTTTCCTTTAGATGAATGATTATAATCTTTCAATAGTTTCTCTATTATTCATAAGGTTAGTATTATTTTCATAGTTTAGCTAGATGTTATTTTCTCTTTTACATTCCTTAGTTTGTGAACTCATTTCTCTTTTGTTTACATTTCGATCAGTAGGACTGATGTCATAGTTCAGTTTAAACAATTAGATTATTCAAGTGTTGACTGATATACTTTTGCAATAGAAGTCCATGTTGCTTGATGTCTTCTTGAGTTAGTCTCGATTGATTTAGGATTCTTGCATCTAGATTAAATAGATCTAGTGTTTGATTTAAGATTCCCATTACTTAGATTAAGATTGAAATCATTTGAATGATAATTTGTATTTCTTGGTTTATCATTAATTAGATTTGGTTTCATTTGCACAGCAATTAGAATTTCTTATTCATATTGTTTGAGCGTGTTTTCCTTAATTGATTAGTTTCAATTAGAAATACAAATTCTGTACTTAAACAATAAATTGATTTCATTTTTAGTTTAGATTAGACACTATGATCCTGTGCTTACACCTTGATTGATAATTTAATGTTAGAATTATAACACATAATTTCCCCAACAAACTTCATGCATGACCTATACAACTTTAACCAGTTTACAACTAATAGTACACTTCCCTTGAACTCTAATATCAACTGTGTAACTCAAATTCCTTGCATGCATGAGTTAATTAGGATGATTGATCAATTTATTGGATGATTACTCAGTGTGAAAAAAGTTACACACCCTCGTCACTCAGTGTGAAAAAAGTTACACACCATTCATTGAATCTCCACTAGTTCTCCTAATAGTGAGAACTTGTTACACTCACAATAACTCAAATTAACTAAAATAGATTGGTACAAATTAGCAATCAACCATGTATAAGTAAACTCAAGTGTCTCCAACTCAAATTTACTGAGTTAACTAAGTGAAAATAGCTACATCATATCAGTTAACTACCTCCAAGTATTCTATTGAAATTGAAATTGAAGTTTCTCCTAATTTAATCAAGGAAAAATTAAATTAGGAATTTCTTGCTGCATTTTTAATAGGATTAGAGATTTGTCTATAGATCAAGGGATTCCTACCCTTTATTTTCCACCCCCCTTCTTGGAATGGCTTCACTCTTTATTTTCATTGTTATGGGATGTTTTTGCCTTTGTACAATGGGGGCGGGGGGGCGGGCGGACTTCATTTACGTAGGAATCTCTTGATTTGTAGGTCTTCGACCTTTTCCTGTGGTCAGAACACAACCTCTTAGGGTGAAAGGATGGCTCACCAGAGACACCCTACTTCATTTTTCTGGCCTAAATTCTAGTGGCATGAATGTAACAAGAAGTTGATCACTCTAAAGAGTGCAACTGGGAGAGATGCATAGAGAGAATCACACTCTCCCCTGGGGTCCGCTAGGTGGAACTAGTGTCTTTTCGTGAGATACATTCTCCAAGGTAACTTGCTTTATATCTTGGTTGAACATGAAGGACACCATGGTTCACCTATTCCTAGGGGATAAACACTTTCCGCTCAAACACCATGGCCACCTATGGAAAGGGCTAGGGAGTTTTCACAAATAAACATTATGGCTTGAGTGGTGTTGGGTGAAGAAAAAGGTATGTTTTCTCCTTAGTAATCACTTTATTTAGCACCCATCCTCACATGATTATCTATGTTTATGAATAAAAGTAAAGGAAATAATAGCTAAAGTCGAGTAAAAGTAATCAATAAAAAATTAGATGAATCCAAGCAAGAAGAACTGATTTTTTACTATCTTTATGTGCAGAAGTCGCAAGTTGAGTGATAGCTAACCAATTGACAGAATGACAACATCTCATAAGGGAAATAGACAACGTCAGAGGCAAGGCAGGACAGTGGAAAACCGGGAAAACCAATGACTATTTTATGACAGAATGAGATCAAGTATAGTGAAATCCTCAGGATTCCCTGATCGTGAGGATTCACTTTTATCTATTTACTTTATAAATGTAATATATAAGGCCAAAAGGCAAAACTGCAAAAAGTTCGGAATTTCACAGTTTGTAATTATTCTTTTTGACATATAATACTATTATTTTGGATGTTGTAACTTGGTTACTTGTATTAATGAAGAAAGGCTGCATTTAATTCACATTTATATTCTGAGTATCTCTTAGCAGAGACTTGTCGTGACTTTGGGCCCAGTTAAGAGAAGATCTACTACTTCACATGTGTCATAATCTTTTCTATTTCATTCTTGATTGCTTGTTAATGTTAAGTTAATATTACTTTTGATTATTGTAAGGATTGTCGATTCAATTTTCATTTGTTGTTCATTCAAGGTTTAGGTTGATCAGTGCGTTATATGTGAGTAAAACTTTTGATTGAATTGGTTATGATAGTTCTAGCTCAGATTGATGTTCCTTTGAAGTAATGTTATCATAGCTTTCAGAGATAGAATTAATCGCCTTATGGTTCTATGGTCATTTTCTATTCAGATAATGTTTGATATTCCTGTATCGATTGTTGTTCAATTCCGAATTGTTGTTCAATTCAGAATTATTGTTCAATTCAGATTTTCTATTCAATGTTGAATTGTTGTTCAATTTGAAATTGTTGTTCAATTCGGAATTGCTTCTTAATTAGGATTTTCTTCTTATTTAGGATTTTTTGTTTAATTACCATTGTTGTTAATTGTTACAGTTCTTTTTCATGAGTGATCAAGTTAGCTATAATTCTAGTTAAGACTACCAAGCATAATTCTTTACAAGTTGTATTCGGATCTATTTTCTTCCATGATACGTTACGTAGAATTATAGAGTGCGTTATGAATTTCTTTTGTAATTAATTCTTTCAGAGTTTATTGGATTGAGTTTGAAGAATATAGTCATTAGAAATTGCAATGATTTGTTATTAGTTAACCTCTGAATTCACTTCATATATAGTGCTAATGCTCTTGAAATAAAAGGACTTGCCTTGGGTTGACAATTGATGTAGGAATTAAGATTGCCTGTAAAAACACATCTTAGTGCACCAGCATTTTGGTGCCATTGCCAGGGAGAGTGTTCTAAAGTGGTTTCCTTTTTATCTTGATGTAAAAGAATAGGGTTTTAAAAACAGGCGGTAAGAACCTGCATACCTAGCAAGTAAAGTGCTTGCTTACCAGCCCACTTTTCAACAAAATCTTAGAGGTTAAATAGGAATTGGTTTTTATGAAGACTAGGAATAGAAAGATAGAAAAACAACCGAACCCCCTCGAAAATCCACAAAGCCCAAGGGATCGATGAAACTTGGGAGAATGACCTTTATAGACAAAATTGTGAGAAAATTAAAGTCTCAAGCATCAGTAGGATTCCGAGATGTAATTGAAAAAAGTCCTACTATAATCCCTCAAGTAGCAAGCTCGCCATCTACAGCTCATGCTAAGATTCAAAACCATATTGGAGGATCTGAACAGAGTCTTCAAGCTACAGTAAGCTTACATTATGATCCTCTACAAGAGGTAAAACCGTATAACTTAAGAGAAGGAGAAGGAGAAACCAGTGGAACTGCTAACACAGGACCTCAGCTATTTGAACAAGGGTCTCCTGTGATCCCAAATCTAGGCAGTGCTGCAAAGCCATCTCGAGTTGTTAATCCTCCGCTTACTCGAAAAACACCCCCAAAAATCCTTGAAGAGTATTGGCACATCTTTGACCAAATGGAAAACCAACCACATCAAGGGCAAACCTCAACATTGGAATACCCATACTCGACCAAGTGGCCAATGTCCCCATGAAGGCTATTCCTCTACAGAGCATCCCAACTTTTCATGGGATGATCACAGAGGACCCCGATGACTTCCTGTTCGATTTTGATGTCCTCTGCAGAGGGTATGACTACACCACTGACTCCCAAAAGCTAAAACTATTCCCTTCTACTTTGAAAGGAGCAGCTTTAAGATGGTTCATGGATCTGGGTGGATGTACTATTAATTCCTGGGATGATATGAAAACTGTCTTCCTCACCAAATACCAGGACTTTTGCAAGACTAGGGAAATAAAGGATGAAATATTTAAGATGGTTGTTGATCTAGGTCTGGGTGTGATGAAGGACCCTTCCAAGACCTTTTACTTTTGTTAAGTGTTAGATTGCATTTTTAAAAGAAAATAAGTGAATACATATGCATGTTGTAAAGTAGAGAAACATTTCAATCATCAACAACATAAAAACATAACCCATTGATAACGAAGTTCATCTAGGAGGGACTACATCTCTGAGCCCCAGTGCCAAGATGGTGTAGGCTGCTACATTAAGTGTTGTCAATAGTGATGATGTACATAGATATTTTGTCGCTATCGTATAAGGAAAATTCCCTCACACAAGAGTGGTGCTAAGAGATGTTCCACTACAAGAACTCTCAGTCAAAAGATTCCTATCAATATGACACAAATTCATGCATGATGAGCATCCCGCCAACATGGCATAAAAGGGATCTCAATGCAAACATACATGACAACAATATGAGTATCCCATTAATATACAACAAAGGGACCTCAAAGAATAACATGATGAATCATGACAAAAAGTACATCACATAGATGATTCCATGTCACATCAAGCAGGAATCATGAAAACAAGTAATAAACAAGATCCCTCATCGACATCAAACAGGGATCTGTGCAGGACAATGCATAGGAAAAGAAGTACATGAATACACTGCATATACCTCACATCCAAGGGCCATCTGAAGAAGTAGATGTCAAATTGTTGAAGTTGTTTGTGTCATTGATCTCACAACATCAATCGCATGGAAATGGATACTCGCACATAAATGTTGACACCTGCATTCCACTTAGAAAATTGGTTGGAAAATAAAATGAGCAAATGAAAAATCTGAGTGCACCATCAGATTTGTGGTGTCGAATAGTGCAAAATCAACTATCAAATTTCTGAATTCTGAGAAATTAAGACTCTAGGGCTCAAGGAATATTTTAGATTCCCCCTAGATCCCTCAAAGATTCTGCTCCATGGGTGGATTGGAAATCTGCAACTCAAAAGGCAAATCTGTCATTGCCATTACAATCCCTACTAAAATTGTGAAAAATAATTGTAAACTTGACTTCGACAAAAATAATTTCTACCTCCCCGAAGAATCTTTGGGCATTAAAGAATATTCTACCTCCTCTGTCTCAAAATCCGTGCCCACTCCTAGTTTGTCCTGCATTGGTTTGTGTGCACACTCCTAACCTCCTCCTTGTGCGTACTGGGCAAATGGACGGTTTAAATAAAATTTGGTGGGCGGAGTATCCAAACAAGTCCGTTTGGGTGGATTAGTATACACTACGAATATTAAGGAGGAGTTCGGGTGGTCAAATGCCGACCCCTCCATATTAATATATCATTTGCTTTACAAAAAAACACTTTAACGTGTTTTGGGGGTCAAGTCCGCATTGGGCGACCCACCCCTTAACTCCCATAACACATTTATATTAATTGTTGGCACATTAAGTATTTGGAGATGCATTGTTTTAAGTGCCACCTTATGTGATTGGTTTTGAGGTTGTATTATGGGGCCGGCCGGTGGGGGCTGGCCCACATGGGGCGGGTGGATCCAATCCCTGCCAGCCTCCACACAAAAAAAAAGATCTTTATAAGGAGAGGTGTGGGGTGGTGGGGAAGGTGGCCCACCACCTCCCGTTATATCTATATATATATATTTTTATATATATAATATTATATATATATATATATATATAATATATATATATATATATATATAATAATGAGGCCTTTTTCAAAATCTTCAAAACTTAACTGAAGGAGTCAAATTAACGAGGTCAAGATTTTGCTCGAAATTTGGCCGGAGTTGGCCAGATTCCGTCTACTGGAAAAAGTCAAAATTGCGGCCTCCTTAAGCCTGCCCAATTAGCAAAAGTCAACCCAACTTTGATTGCCTCTATCTTCCTCATCCAGACTCAGATTGATGAATTGTTTGCACCACCATGATCATGATGACGAGATATTTAACATGAACTTGGTTTGAGAATAATCCAAACACTTCTATTTTTTACCCTTCCTAAGTCCTTCTGGACTTTTGCATGTGTTTGGAGCCACCTAGATCAATCCTCCTCACTGAAGATATTTTGGTTTTGCAAAAGCATGAAAAATAATCTACAACTTCTTTGTACCTTGTCTGCATCACAAGCATCCTAAAAGGTCTCGCTTCCATCTCCTTCACCTTTGTTCTTTGGAGCCTTAAGTGATGAGCCGACATCTGCCACTTCTACAACCTGTAGTACATTGCTTCCTAAATTACATGATTGACTTTCATGACCCAATAATGACCTAAGCGTCCCACACTTGCCACGAGTTTATACTCGGTGGTCAAGTTTACAACAAGATGGACGCAATAGCCCAACTACGAAAACAAGGCCAACATATCATTGTTGTTGAACAAGTGACGGGAAACACATCATCACTGCAACACATGATTTACAATAATAAGCCCAAACATTATTTGTTGCTCTAATAAGTGATGGAAACATGACATCACTTTCACAGTTTATCAGGCTACTAAAAAAATACCAGACATCATTGTTGCTGAACAAGTGATGGAAAACACATCATCACTTTTACATTTTAAAATGCAACAAATGATTTACAAAAGTACGACCATGAAATGCTAATATGTCTAGAAACCATTTTTCACTTATCAAGGTGAACGGGTCATCACCGTGTGATGGTTTTTCTTGTCAAACAACTATTTCATTTGGTTCATGCATCGACACTTTGTCTTTAAGGCAATGCTCTGGATGGAGCCTCCAACAAGTGGCTCTTTGATGACCACTTCTGTCACAATGACTGCAATAGGTTTTCCTCCTCTGATCTGCTTAACACATTTCTTTACCTGTCGTTGAGGGAGTTTTTCACGCCTCATCCTTTTGTGTGCTGCCATTCTTTTCCAACACTTAGAAAATGTATGGTTATGTAATCCATAAAAGGTACATGTTTTTCGATGCCATGTTTTACATTCATCATTAACAACATGATTATAATTGAAATGAACATTCGAATCTCGAAAGTGGTTATACCTTTCCTTGTCATCTCTAGTGTAAGTATGGAAATGAGATCTTGCCTCAGCTCTTTACTTGCAATGGAAACTTCCATGGGATGATGGCGATGTGTTCCCATCATTCTCTTTCCTCGACGATTTCGATGATGTCTCGAAA
Organism: Pinus taeda; assembly: GCA_000404065.3. NCBI lineage: Eukaryota > Viridiplantae > Streptophyta > Pinopsida > Pinales > Pinaceae > Pinus > Pinus taeda. The sequence goes on along the minus strand of APFE030564636.1, from coordinate 5,316 downwards.
TAATATGACACCTTCGAGCATTCTCCTTTGGTGTATCTCAATCTTGCAAATTGTGGTCTCTGCACAACCTCCAATGGTTGAGTTATGCCTTGGTTATTGACACCAAGTTCTTTGTTTGTCCTTGTAATTGGGAACTCCAAATCTCCAATAGAAAGCATACTATGTGAAGATGAAACCGAAAGGCTCCTTTGTCAATTTGGAATGAAATAAGAGGGTTGTTCATCAACTGTTGTTGGTGGTTCACTAACTGTCGTAGCACATTCCCAAACTTCCTTTCTAACATACCCAAGTCCTATTCGACACAGTAATTCCTCTACTTTGATGGGTTGACAATGCCTTGGCCATGAATGCCTAAGACTTTTCCTTCATATCCCATTCTCTTCAACAGTTTGGAGCCAATTCCTGTGGTATGACTTTCAAAAAAAGTGAAATCATCATCAAGTGATCTAATAATCACGCTATGAGTGACCTCAGTTGAAGATTTATTAAACAAAAGATATTACAAAATCATGTGCTGGTGTGTGTTCTATGTTATTGAAACAACGGATCGATCAGATTGCCAATACACAGACATTTTAAATGGAAAGACATCAGAGAAATACAGAAAGAAATACTAGACACTAAATTTTTTTAATAAGGAGTTCACTCTAGTCTCCAGGGCTACGTCTCTGGTGTAGCTTCAGTAGTGGTCTTGTTTTATTGTGTCTTACAACAAAGAATTTACAATGCAGGGACTCAATATGAGTTCTCCTGACAGTAGATTTTCCTTGGCAGGGTGGTTCTTGGATTCGCCAAGCCCCTCAGTGTTCACAGCCTCTTTTTCTTCCTACCAGCTCTATGACCTTTGGTCTACAATGGAAAGAGCCAACTATGATGCTCAATCCAAACAGATTCCTCGATGGGAAGGCTTGAATCTTCAAGCTCTCTGGTGCTTGATGCTACCTATGGTCAGCTCAGCCCTCTGTCTCTTCTGCTCAGCTTTACTGCTCTCTGTGTTTAGTCCTCCTCTTAGGGTTCACTATTCACTGTCTCTCTTGGTCGCTTGGATTCTTCTCCTAATTCTCCTCTCCTCTTTCGATTGTCACTGTTCATGGCTTTAACCAGTCGATCCTAGGCCTGTTCGGTTCCTCTCCCGCCTGTGTCGATTCTCCTCTTGCAGCTGTGCTTGGAGTTCCCTGTTTGGCATTAGCATGAATGCTCAAGGAGCGCCACGTGCCTCCATTTAACAGGTGCTAGCATGCGTCATCAGCTGGTTCCTCCGGTTATGTTGTGAATACGCTCTTTCTCCACCATGGCGGTCAACAAATTCCAAATCAGTTTCTGCAATGCATTAAAAATACCAAGCTAGACCCCGGGGATAAAATCGTTAGTTTTGACGTAGTTCAGCTATTCACCAAAATTCCCCTAGATGAAGCCATTCAAGTAGTCAAAGAAGTAGCAGATCCCCAGACGGCTAAGCTAGCCGAAATCTGTCTCCGCTCCACCTTCTTCTCCTTCCAAGGTGAAATATTTGAACAAACTTCAAGTGTCGCTATGGGATCTCCTCTCTCACCAATCGTGGCAAACCTTTTTATGGAGAAATTCGAAAAGAAGGCCCTAGACTCTTATCCATTAAAACCCAAGTCATGGGTCAGGTTTGTTGATGACACAAGTGTCAATTGGCCTCATGGCGAGAATGAACTAAGCAAGTTTCTTGACCACCTCAATAGTCTATCTGAAGACATCAAATTCACCATGGAAATAGAAGAAAATAATTGCATTCCTTTCTTGGACGTCCTTCTCATAAGAAAGGAGGATGGTTCCATAGGTCACAAAGTTTTTAGAAAGAAAGCCCATACCGATAACTACCTGCACTCCGACTCTCATCACCACCCTGCCCAAAAAATGGGGGTGCTGCAAACCCTCTTCACTAGAGCCTATAGAATCTCAGATATAGACCATGCTGAAGAAGAAATTTCCTACCTTAAAAAAGCTTTTGCCAGCCTAGGGTACAGCAGTAAAAGCATATATAAAGCCATTCAGAAAGCAAAGTCTGTAAAGAAGAATAACAAGACCAAAGACACCCCCACCTCTAGTGCCTACCTTCCTTACATCCAGGGTGTCACAGATAAGATAGCCAAAATCCTAAACAAAAAGAATATCAAGACTGCCTTCAAACCCTGGTCCACCATCAAGCAAAGAATGAAATCCGTTAAGGACAGCCAAGAGCAGCTTCAACAAAAAGGGGTATATATCATCAAATGTTCTTGTGGGGATCAGTACATAGGAGAAACCGGTAGATCTGTTAGGATTAGGCTCAAAGAGCATAGCGCAGACCTCCACCATGAAAGGGTCCGGACCTCAGCCTTAGCCGAGCATGTAGGTAAGACTAACCACCATATTCGCCTTGAAGATGCCAAGGTTATTGCCAATGAGGACCACCATTTCAAAAGAAAGGTCAGAGAAGCTATTGAGATTATTAAACATCCTAAGAATTTTAATAGGGATGGTGGGATGGAAATTAGTAGAAACTGGAACCCCTTGCTATCCCCCGTAGATCTCAGTGACTAGGTCTGAGTTCCTCGATCTGCTAGCTTTAGAGCCTGCCCCTCTAGTAACCCCTGTCTGATGAGCTCATCTCCTCTTTAGTGACCTAGATTAAAAGGTATCATTAATAAACAAATGGAGGTTAGTCCTTTAATATAAGCATTAATACAAGCTAACAATAACAAGGAAATACAATTAATGCTACATAAAACATCTACAAATAATTTCTATTAAGTATGCATACCAATAATTAATAAATAATTTCAAATAATATTTAATAGGCATACATAAGCAATACATGAGCAATAAGTAAAAAATTTTCAAATAAACACGTAAGAGGTTGGCATTAACAATAATATTTTCAAATAATAATTAACTGTTATACATTAGCAATACATGAACATTAATAATAATATTTACTAATAACATTTAAAAGGTATACATAAGCAATAATTAATAATAATAACAATATTATTAGCACTATAAATATTAATAAAGTAAGATTAAATTAGCTCATAAGTATTAATAAAGTAATATTAGATTAGCAATACATTAACAATAATTATTAATATTTGAAAATAATATTT
>APFE030564632.1:0-14352 GCA_000404065.3 Pinus taeda | reverse complement strand
TTCCTTCATTTGCTGATATTTCTCATCATGATGTCTTTCATAAGAGCTTACGGCTGTCAAGTGATTCATTTGAATCCTTCTAGTAATTTCACCAACAAATTTGTTCTCTTTTCCTTTGATATACTTGATCTCAAAGTCGAACTCACTAAGTATTGTCAACCACCTAGCCTGCCTTGCGTTCAACTTGGGCTGACCAAAAAAATAATTGAGTCCACTATGATCTATCACAAGTGTAAATTTCTTGCCAAGGAGTTAATGCCTCCACATATTCAATGCATGAATGATGGAAACTAACTCTATATTAGGAGTCATGTAATTTACCTCATGCTTGTTCATTTGTGTGACTCCTAAAAAACTACTTGTCCTTCCTACATTAAGACTCCACCAAGCCCTTCCTTTCAGGCATCTGTGCATACTAGAAAATCCTTCTCCAAATTTGCAATCCTCAACATTAGTGCATTCGTGAGCAACCATTTCAGGTGCTCAAAGCTTTTTGCACATTCAATTTTCCACTCAAATTTATTTCCTTCTCTCTAAAATGATGTGATAGGATGGCCTATCCCGGAGAAGTTCTTAATGAACCTCCTATAGTAACCTGGAAATCCCATGAATGATATAACCTCATTCATATTCTTCGATGTTGGCCACTCCATTACGATCTTGGTATTTTTTGGATCAACGGATATTCCCTCATTTGAAACATTGTGCCCTAAATTGTGTATCTCTGACTGGAATAAATCACACTTGCTGAGATTTTCATAAAGCTTGTGTTCCCTCAACAACTATAGTACTACATCGATGTGCTTTTCATGCTCTTCTTTAGTCTTTGAGTACATCAGTATGTCATCAATGAAGATAATAACAAACTTGTCAAAATAAGGATGCAACACATTGTTCATTAAACACATGAATGTGGCAGGGGCATTAGTAAACCCGAAGGGTACCACTACAAAATCATAATGCCTATATCTTGTCTGGAATGTGGTTTTGTGGATATATTCTTCTTTGATGCACACCTGGTGTTACCCGGATCTCAAATCAATCTTAGAGAACATTTCTACTAGCCTTCAGTGATAAAATAAGTCATAAATCCATGGCAATGGATACCAATTATTGATGGTCACTTTATTTAACTGTCAATAATCAATACAAAGTTTGAGTGTACCATCATTTTTCTTCACAAATAGTATTGGAGCTCCTGGAACGATGACACACTTGGATGTATGTAACATTTTTGAAGCATTTCCTTCAGCTATAGTTTTAACTCAACTAGTTCAGGGGTACTCATCTTGTAAGGTTCCTTGGACACTAGTGCTACTCTAGGCACCAAATCGATGGAGAAATTGTCTTACCTATGAGGAGCTAAAATAGATATATATGTTAGAAACACATCCTCATATTGTTGTAGCACTGGGTACTTCCTCAACATCCTAATTTCCTCTTAGCCAACACTGTCATTATCTTTTTCACTGTTTAAAATTTGCATGAAATTTTTTTTTTCAGCCTTTTTGACAATTACTTTTGGCCTACATTACTGTAATCAGCCTCTCTGAAATTGGCTTTTGCTTGCCTTGTAAAAATTTTCTTTCTCCAACATCATATAGGCATTCAATTGCTTTTTCAAAATTTTTGGGTGTGTGTTATATTCTTTCCATGATTAGTCACACATGTGGGGGGCTCACAGGGGAGCGATAGTCCCCCTTGTTCAATGTGATAGGCACAATAGGGGGTGTAGCCCCCATGGTCATGGTTTTCACGGGGGCGGTAGCCCCCCTACATGGGGTCTGGGGCAGTGCCCTGTGAATTTTTTTTGGACCCTATATTAGATGGGTGGATATAGATCTATGGTTTTTTGCATGGGTTTTGCACATGGTTTTGGGCATGATGGTTTTCTGCCTATGGTATTTGGTAGATTCGGTCAAGGGAACTACAATTATGTTCTAATCTAGGGTTAATGGAATGGAGTTTATGAATTCTTTGGAATGTATATATACGTACCGTAACATTGAAAGGAACATAATGAAAAATCAATCTGGTAGTTCCGATTTTGGGGTCCATGGGAAAACCATTGTGTATTTATTTTGTGTTTCTCGCCCTTATATAATTTCTATTTTTTGAGAATTCATTTATAGGTAATTTCTGTATAAGGTTAAAACCTACATTTGGTATCATAATTGTTTCTTCTTTAAGGGGATGACTTTGCTGCTGAGGGGTTTTTCTAGGGCATGTGGTAGACCCTATTCAGTGGGAGATCTACGGGATTGATTCTTGCGATGAAAGTTGATGGCTAGCAGTGGAAAGATAAAGATTGAGAAATTTAATGGTCAGAGTTTTGAGTTGTGGAAGTTCAAGATGGAGGATCTACTAGTAGATAAAGATCGGTGGATTGCGGTACATCCGGGTAATAAAACAACGACAATGTCAGCAAAAGACTGGGGGAAGCTGGATCAAAAGGCAAAGAGCACAATATGATTGTGTATCTCAGATTCAATATTGTTGAATGTATCAAGGTAAACTACAATGAAGGATTTGTGGGTCAATTTAGGGATGTTGTACTAATCTAATTCTCTGGTGAATTTTTTTTTCCTGCGAAAAAAACTATATAACCTGAGGATGAAGGATGGAGACTCGACGATAGAGCATATAAAGGCCTTTAATACTCTGGTAAGCTAGTTTTTATCTATTGATATAAAAAATTCAGATGAAGATAAGTGCATCAATTTTTTGTGTTCTCTACCAGATTCATGGGATAATCTGGTTGTTTTATAGGTATAAATACAATTACCTTGAAGTTTGATGAAATAGTCTCATCCTTGTTGTCAGAGGAGATGAGATGGAAAAATATGGAGAACTAGAATGGATATACCTTGTATGTACGAGGATGGTCCTAGAATAGAAACAAAAATAAGTCCTCAAGTGGGAGATCTAAATCTCCAGGAAAACCTATAAAGGTATGTTGGAAATGCAGAAAGGAAGGGCACTACAAAAAGGACTGTAGATCTAAAGCTCTTAAGAAAGGAAAGAGATCCAATGATGCTCCTTCTGTAGAGGCAAAAACCACCTCAGATGAAGGCGGGGATGTGTACTTGGCTTCTTCTTCAAGTACACATGTATACCATGAGGCATGGTTGATTGAATCAGGTGCATCCTTTCACTTCACTCCCAATAGGGAGTGGTTCTGTGAGTACGAGAAATATGATGGTGGTGATGTATTATTAGGGGATGATAGGAAGGCTAGAATCATCAAAGATGGAAAATTATAATTGAAGTTGCAAGGTGAATGGTTTAGAACACTTTTGAGTGTTCTCCATATTCCTGCATTGGCCAAAAAACTTATTTTTGTAAAAAATATGGATGATGTAGGTTTAAAAACAGTGTTCGAGAAAGATACCTACAAGATGGTTCGCGAAGCACTGGTATTGATGTGAGGAGTTCAGATTGGAACTCTGTACAAGCTTTTGGGTAGTGCTATTATTGATGGGTGAAACAGTTTTTTGGTTCTTGAAAGTGGAGAATAAAATCTAGTGGTTTCTAGAGAAAATACCATGCTATGGCATTAAAGGCTTGGACATATTGGAGAGAATGGTATTCAGATACTTCATGGTAATGGTATGGTTGAAGGTATGTCTAATTTCTCTCTGGATTTCGATTTCTGTGAACATTGTGCATGTGGGAAGCGAAATCAGGTGAGTTTCCCCTCTGGTGCTAAGAGGGTGAAAGGGATATTAGATCTTTTGCACAATGATGTGTTTGGATCTATGTTTGTTCCATCAATGGGTAAATCTGTGTCCTATGTATAATTTGTAGATGAATTCTCAAGGAATGCATGGATATATTTCCTCGGGAAGAAATCTAAAGTCTTTGACAAGTTTACATAATTTAAGCGGCTCTAGTGGAAAACCAGATAGAGAAGATGATAAAGGTGTTGAGGATAGATAATGGTGGAGAGTTCTGCAAGAAGGAATTTGAAGATTTCTATATTAAGTGTGGTATAACACAACCTAATACTATGCTATACACACCTCAACAAAATGGAGTTACAGAAAAAATGAGCAAGACGTTGATGGAAAAGGCAAGAGGCATGCTCAGTGGTGTCCGGTTAGGATAGGAATTATGGGCAGAGGTGGTGGAGACTGCATGTTACCTAGTCAATAGATTACCTTCATCATCTTTGGAGGATAAGACTCCATATGAGGTATGGACTGGTAAGAAACCCTCTCTTTCACATATTGAGGGTATTTGGCTATGATGCATATGTACATGTTCCAAAGGAGAAAAGAACCAAGTTGGATAGTAAATAGGAAAGGTGCATATTTATTAGGTATAAGGATGGTTTAAAAGGTTATAAGCTTTGGAACCCAAAAACAAGGAAGGTTGTGTACAACTGAGATGTGGTGTTTAGAGAGATGAATTTTTTTATTAAACATGAAGTCCTACCAAAGGAACTTGAGAAGATAGAGTTTGAGCTAAAGGAGGAAGAATCGGAATCTATAGCAGAACAAGCATTAGAAGATGAAGAGCCACAAACTCTACCTGTGAGCAGATCATTTCGAGAAAGAAGGTAGCTAGAAAGGTATAGTCCATCTTCTTTCTGCATAAATTTTGCTTTATCTATTACTGATGATGATCCTAGAACTATTAGGGAGGAAATAGATTCAGATGATGCCAAACTCTGGAAAGAGGCCATGGTTGATGAAATGGCATCTTTGGAAAAAAATGAGGCTTCAGATCTAGTGAATTTTCCAACTAGAAGGAAACCCATTGGAAGCATATGGGTGTTTAAGAATAAGATGAATGCATAAGGCAAGGCAGAGAAATACAAAGCGCGGTTGGTAGAAAAAGGTTATTCTTAGGTGTCGGGAATTGATTTTGGTGATATTTTTCTCATGTTTCCAATGTATCTTCTATTAGATTACTTTTATTTGTTGCTTCTACTTTTGATTTTGAGGTAGGATAGATGGATGTGAAGAAAACATTTATTCACGGGGTTATGGAAGAAGAGATCTACATGAAGAAAGAAAGAACTGGTATGTAGGTTAAAAAATTCTCTGTATGGGTTAAAGCGTGTCACCAAGGATGTGGTAGAAGAAATTTAATACATATATATGAGGACTTGGCTTCACCAGAAGCAAAGAAAATTACTCTGTGTATTTAAATTAATTGGGAACCATGTTATTTATCTAGTCTTGTATGTGGATGATATGTTTTTTTATTGGAAATGACAAAGAAATTATCCAAGATTTGAAGACCCAATTGTCCTCCAAATTCGACATGAAGGATCTTGGTGCTGCAAACTATATTTTGGGCATGGAAGTTAAATGAGATCGGGCAAAGAGGAAGCTCTGGTTAAACATAGGAACTATGTCGAGACAACACTGTAGAGGTTTAATATGCAGGATAATAAATTGATGAAGGTTCCTATTCCTATTTGTGTAAAGTTATCTACTGAAAAATGTCCCAAGGCATAAGAAAAGGAAGAGGACATGTCCTGTGTTCCATACACAAGTGCAGTCAGTAGCCGAATGTATGCAATAGTATGTACTAGGCCTGAAATTACACATGCAGTGGGAGTGTTGAGCAGGTTTATGTCGAAACTAGGGAAGGATCATTGGATAGCAGTGAAGGATGTTTTCAGGTATTTGCGTGGCACTAGTGATTATGGTTTGTGCTACCAAGGAAGACTAGGATTGGACAAAGTTTTGGACATCCATGACTTTGTTGATTCAGACTAGGATGGAGATCTAGATCAGAGAAGATCTACAAGTGGGTATGTATTTAACATATTTGGAGGTGTAGTTAGTTTGATGAGCAAGAGACTGTCTATAGTGGCACTTTCAACTACAGAGGTAGAATACATGGCAGCCACTCATGGAAGCAAGGAAGCAGTTTGGTTACAAAGATTGTGTTTAAGTATGGGGTTAGTACAATGATCTATAAAGATAGACTATGACAACCAAAGTGAAATTTTCTTGGCAAAGAACCTTTGTTATCATTCAAAGACAAAGCACATTTATGTTCAGTATCACTTTGTGAGGGATATGGTTGAGGATAAAAAGGTGTTGCTGGTAAAGGTGGACACCTTGAAGAATGCTCTAGATGCATTTGACGAAGTCTGTGAGAATTGAGAATTTTTCTTGGTGTAGAGAAACAATGGGAATTGTAGGTCTGGACCAATGAGTAATCTCTCATGTGACCCTCTGTGTGGAAAAGAAAACAAGTAGGAGAATGTTGGGTGTGTGTTATATTCTTTCCATGACTAGTTGCACGTGTAGGGGGTGCAACTCCCCTTGTTCATTGTTCTAGGTGCATCAGGGGAGCGGTATCCACCCTTACACAAGGTCCAGGGAAGCGCCACGTGAATTTTTTTTTAGATCCTATATTAGGTGGGCAGACCTACCTTTGGTTTTGTGCATGGTTTAGGGCATGATGGTTTTTTGGACATGGTATTTTTTAGATCTGGTCAAGGGAACTACAATTATGTTCTAATCCAAGATTAATGGATTGGGGTTTATGAATGCTTTAGAATGTATATATATGTATTGTAACATTGAAAGGAACATAATGAAAAATCAATCTGGTAGTCCTGGTTTTGGGATCCAGGGGAAATCTCTGTGTATTTGTTTTATGTTTCTTGCGATTGTATATTTTATGTTTTTTAAGAATTTGTTTGCAGGCAATTTCTTTATAGGGTTAAAACCAACAAAAACATCCACTTTGGTTGGGTTCTTACACAACAAATCCATGGCCAATAATATTTTGCACACAACCAACGACAATAAATTCAAGTGTTTTGTTGTGGTCATGCCGCTGAGCTCAAATGCACATGATTTCATCCAATAACTATTTTTTTTTTCTTATTTCCAATTGGACCAACCATGGATTTTCATGTAATTCCTTGCCCAAATTGCATTTTTCTATGATCCCCAAGTTGATATAGTTGTAGTTAGAATAAGGGTCAATTAAAATGCAAAAAAATGTATTACATAATGTACATTCCATCTCAATGATTGATGTTTAGTGGTCTACTTGGAAATCATCCATGGCTGCATAAATTTTGGGGAAACTCTAAGCTACACCACCTACTATGCAAGCTTCCTAGGCATTGTAAATATTTGGCCCTGTGCTTTTCTGATGCGGGAAATCTCTTTTCTGGTGGTTCTCACCACACATATAACACTTTAATTTCTCTTTCATTTCATCTCTTTGTTGTTTTGTTGCTAGCTAACGTGTATTTTCTTCAACAGCTAAATCGATTTTCTGCTGAAATTGATTTATGGTGGTTGGTTGCTTACTCTCCTTTTTATCTGCAAAATTCTTGGGCCATTTATTTTTAATCATAGCATTGTTCTTTCCTTCTGGTTGCTTTTAGTTTTTGGTTTGCATTTTTCTTTCTCATAGCAATGTTTTAATTTCTTTATAGCATCATTCAATGTCTAAGGTTGCAACAATTCAATTGTCTCTGTATGTCATATGCAACCCACTGATAAATCTTTGGATCTTGGCCTTCTCATTTATTAATATATGGCACATATCTCAGTAGTTCTAGGAACTTGGTGACATGCTCATCATTCTTCATTTTTCCCTTCATGATTTCATAGAACTCTTTTCCTTTACTGTCATAGTATTGCTCAGAAAAATATTGATTCTTGAAAAGCTTCTCAAATTCATTCCAGATCAATTATTCTTCAAGAATTCCACTGACATTTTTCAAATATTCCCACCATATATCTTCTTTTTGCTTCAAACTAGAAGTGGAAATATTGGATTTCATGTTTTTATAATAGTCATGGATTCTAAAAAAATCTTCATGCTAAGCTGCCAGGATTCCACATCTTCAAATTTCGTCATGTCCCTGTCAAATGTAGGTGGAATGGATTTCTTAAATTCCTTGGGCATGTAGTACTTTTCCCTTCTTCTTTGGTGATGTTGATTATGATGGTGCCTCCTGGTAGTAGAACTAGATGGTATACTAGAATGATGTACATAAGTTTCGGTTCTTTCTTCTAGGGTACTCGGTGGTGCATTACCCCTCATAGTGTCTTCACTTGCTATCCTATGCCTCTTCCTAGACTTGCCACCATCTGTCGCATTTGTTTTCTCTTTTGACTCCCAAAGGCTCCTCCTATCTCTATGAATAACCCCTAGCTCAAGCTACCTTTGTCTCTATAAATCTAAGAGGCTTTGTAAATTGATTATAGTTATCTCAGATTACCTTTATTGGGTTCTCACTAACCTCTCATTGTTTGCCTTGAAGCTTCTAACTTTAGCTCTTAGGATCCTTAAAGTATCCATCAAATCAGGAAAGTTACCCCTCCCCCTTAGTCAACTGGTATTTCTTCCACATTTGATATGGCCTCTTCATTTCCATGCTATGACTGGTCATAGATATACTGCACCATTATGGTCCTCATTCTTGTGACTTTCACTATCTTCTATTACTTGTGTTGTGCTATCAATCACACACAATTGTTAGCACATAATAAATAAATAACCAAAATTCATACCCATAATCCTATTTTCATAGAGTTGTTATGGCAAGTAGGCTAAAACAAAAATTTATATCAACACACAAATGTAATAATCAATGAATTATTAGCAATAAAGTACAGGCCTACATAATCAACAATATATACATAACTATCAACACATTTGTTAACTTATCAATGGCAGTGAAAACACATCAACTGTTAGTCCATTCTACATAAATAAATCACAGAGAAACCATATCAATCATACATGGAATTGGGATGGAGGTCGTCTGTGCAGGGCTAGGGTAAAACCCTAGGGTTTACTATTTACTACAGACTGCCATTCCTGTTCTGGCGCCACGCTCTGTTCACCCTGTCGTTTCTGTTCGCACACCCGTCACTTTCAGATCAACTTCTGGCTGGAATATGGGGGACAACATGGAGGTTGAAGAGGTGGATTATTCCGAGGAGCCTTTCCCCAACCACGTTATCTTTGGTAACCCTAGTTTCTCCCGCTTTCTGCCATTTGACTCAACTATTTCTTTATCTGCCTTGGAAACACCCTTGTCCTCACTTTTCGTCTCCCTTCCTCGGCACTGCTCTGTTCCCCTCCCCTCTGGGTCGCTGTCTGTGGATTCTCTGAGCTTCGAAGCCCCTTCTCTTTCACTGGGCACACTCCACATCTTATCCTCGCATACCCCCTCCTCACCCTCCTTTGACCCTCTTTCATCTTTCTTCACTATTCCCTCTGTTGACATCCCAGTTACCGCTGCTGCCCAACAGCCCCCCTACTCGGGTGCTCGACCATATGGCTATTTCAAGATCCCTGTGGTTAAGGTTCGACTGGTAAAACAATATCTGCCGGAAGGCATCCCAAACCCTCTAGTGGACCACCCATCAGCTCCTCGCACCAACAAAAGGAAGACTAAGTGCGTCAAGGTGGCCTCAAAGGATATCACCATCAGATTCAGTGAAACTTCGGTTATTAGTGAATTTGCTATCATGGCATGCATGGTGTTGGTTGGACATGTGCGTGGTTGGGCATATTCAGCCAACATGCTGACTCAGTGGGTTAAGGATATTTGGGGAGGGTTATTGATAGAACTGCCAGAGGTTCATGTTTTACCCAGGGGGTGGTTCTCCCTGCATTTTGGAAAGGAAAACTACACGGACTTGGTACTGGCCAGGTACTGGCATATCGAGATGGCCCCGATCCTTCTCAAATGGTGGAGCCCTTTATTCGATCCTGAACGTGAACAAATTGGGGCTGGTCCACTTTCGGTATGCTTTCCAGGGCTCCCATTGTAGTTTTGGAGTGAGGAGGTTTTTATCAGGATTAGCAATGCTCTGGGTACTTATTTAGATCATGACCGCACCTTTGTGGAGTCCAAAAACGAAACCCTCGCTCGCATTTTGGTCCACTTGGATACTCGTGAGGGATTGTAAGAAAAGATTACTCTACAGTAGGGGAAGTATATCAGAGTCTAGATCTTGGACTATGAAGGTGTGCCATTTCACTGTAGACGATGTCACAAGGTATGGAATCTCTTCAAAGAGTGCCTTCTCAATCGGAAATCTGAGGACTCACCTAAAATCACGCCTGCACCTTCCAGGGCTAATTCTCCGGTCGGTTCGCGCCCCTCATCCACGGGTCTAGTACCAGCGGTTATCTCTCCAACATCCAAGTCAGTGGATAGAGGATTCAGACAGTCTTCGCCGCTGACCAGGGCCCGCTCTACCGTGGAAGTCGCGACTGCTTCGGGTATCTCTCTGAACCATCCTCTCTCATCTATTGATTTAGTCTTCAATGGGTATCATGTCTACCCCTCCTCTCATTGTCACTTCTGTCCACTCAATGCCCACTCCCTCCTCTTCTTCTGTATCGCCGTTATCCTCTGGGTTGTCACCCCTTCATAATTATTTCCTTCACTCCAGATCCCACTCCAAGGATTTCCAGGTCAGCCAGACTGGTCTAGGTCTTATGTTGCCTAATGCCAACCCCCTATCATCCAGGGTTAGGAAGTCAGATCTCTCCAAGGCAATTAGGAGGGCTGGGGTGGAGGTTGCTTTTGGTCGCCAATCCACTATTGATGGGGTCCTTAGAGCAGGACATACCCCACGAGGTGTCCCTCCATGAAGTGCTTGTCTTTTAATTGCAGAGGTTTGGCTAGTGCCTCTAAGAAACTAGCCTTGAGGAGACTCATTGAGACCGAACCGATTGAAATTATTATGCTCCAAGAAAATTTGGGTATGGCTGAACAAATCTCCCACTCTCTTCAATCTATGATCTCGAATTGGACATTTATCGTCCTAGATGTTGTAGGGAGATCTGGGATTCTGGCTATTGAATCAACCCTCGATCCATTCGGGTTGATGCATCATGGGGGGGAGTGGGATACTTGGGGCTAGATATTTTCTCTACTGAGCTTGATATGATCATCAGAATTGTAAATGTGTATGGTCAGCACAGGGAACATTTTTGGCAGCATTTTCTAAACCTCTCCCTTCTGGACTCAGAACATACTATAATCAGAGGGGATCTAAATTTTTCATTGGGATATAGAGAATCATGGGGGTCTACGGCTCAAATTGATGCTATCACTGACCATATGATCAATCTGCTGGAACAAACCAATTTTATAGATGTCCCCATGCACAAGTCGCTGCCCACCTGGAGGAACAGAAGGGTGGGTGATGCAGCATTGGCTCGTAGACTGGATAGATTCTTAATGAAAGGACCACTCCTTCAGTAGCTGCATCACTACAAACAATGGGTGGGTTCGGGAGGTGTATCAGATCATGCCCCAATTTATCTAGAAATCTAGGGGCCTTTCAAAAAGCCGAAAGCCCCATTCAAATTCAACCATGTTTGGCTAAGTGACATTACGTACATCAAGATGGTTTCCGACTTCTAGATTGCACACCCTATTAACCGAGCAAAGTCCTTCGCAAAAGGATTTTGCAATAATCTCTCTGAGATTAAACACCTCTCTATTAATTGGGCCAGGGAGAAACTCTCACAGGAAACCTCACAGATCACCAGTATTGAAGCTGAGATGAGCACTTTACTTGATGAGCGAAATTTGGGATTCATCTCTACAGAGGCAAAGGACAGACTGATTGAGCTTGAAAAGCAGAAGGCCAACATCCTAAAGGGGTGCGAGGAACCTCAGAGGTTGATAAGTAGAGATATATGGTTAAAAGCTGGGGACGACAATATGAGGTTCTTTCAAAATTATGCCAAGGGACGAAAGGTATCTAACACCATCTGGAATCTTCCTACACCTGAGGGAGGCTGTGTTGATACCTTCAACAAGCTAGCCCACCTTGCTACTTCACATTTCAGAAACTTTTACAAATGTCCTCGCGAAGCAAATCTGCCTAATATTATAAATGTGGCGAGACACTTTCCAAGGTTTGTCAATGAGGATGATGCAAAAGAGCTCTTTGCACTAGTCAACTTTGGTGAACTCGAAGGCACACTAAAATGGTTCAAAAAAGATAAGAGTCCAGGCCCGAATGGCTAGACCATTGAATTCTACCTGGCATTTTATGAGTTGCTGGGGTAGGACCTATTGAATGTCGTGGAGGAGAGCAGAACTTTAGGTTCCCTATACCATGACATCAACTCGACCTTCATCGCCCTCATTCCAAAGTCTGATTCCCCATCCCCTTTTGATGATTATAGGCCTATTTCCTTATGCAATTGTCTATATAAGATTATTTCTAAGATAATTGCAAACCGACTCAGGCCGATCCTCTCTAGGCATATTTCTCCTCAACAATTTGCTTTCCTTGAATCTAGACAAATCCATGAAGCCATTGGATCAGCACAGGAAAGCATCCACTCCATCTAGACCAAGCGCCTTAAAAGCATAATTCTCAAGATTGAATTGTCCAAAGCATTTGACCAGGTTAGCTGGCTGTATATTAAGATGTTTATGATTCATTTGGGCTTCCCTCACAATTACATCACTTGGATTATGGCCTGCATTACCACTCCCTCCTTTAGTGTCCTTATCAATGGCTCGACCTCTCACTTATTTCACTCTGAAAGAGGGCTTAGACACGGTTGCCCTCTATCTCCACTGCTATTCCTTATTGTCATGGAGGGTTTAAGTCATTTGATTGCATCTTCCAAAAGGGATGAAGATATTTGTGGCCTTAAGATCACTGAGGACTGCTTCCTCACACATCTCCTATTTGTGGACGATGTGCTTATTTTGCTTGATGGTGGCATTCGGGATTCTAGATCTTTCTCCAAGATTCTCCTTCTCTTCTCGTCTACTTCTGGTATGCTTGCCAACCAATCCAAATCCACCATTACCTTTTCTCGTACCTCTGCTCTTGAATCTCAATTTGCTCACTAGGTCTTTCCTTATTGTATCCACCCCTGGATAGAGGCCTCAAATATCTGGGATATTGGCTAAAACCTACATGCCACAGAATCGCAGATTGGGTCTGGTTGGTCACAAAACTGGAGAAGAGACTATCCATCTGGAGTCATAGTTATTTATCCAGGGCGGGCAGATTGGTGCTTATTAAATCGGTCCTGGAAGCTACACCGGTTTACTGGATGGCACTTGCATGGATTCCCAGGAATATTCTATCCTGATTGAAACAATTATGCAACATATATCTCTGGAATGAGAATCAGGATAAAAGATTATTTGCATGGATCAGCTGGCATAAAATTGCATTGCCGAAGAAATGGGGAGGATGGGGACTGCAAGACCTCCCGCTATTTTCCCAAGCCTTAGCTGCTAAAATGGGTTGGACCTTGTTGACAAGCCAGAATATATGGACTCACATCTCATACCATAAATCTATTTAGCCACAGAACTTGCTGGACTGGGTGCATCGTCCCACATGGCCATCGATGGCCAGTTCATCTGTATGGAAATCATTGCTCCTCTCACTCGCCCATATAAGAGACAATCTAGTGTGGCATATCAACATGTTGATGCCTCGAAAATCACTGCAACAACATTGGGGGAAACCACCTGGTCCGGACCTTAGTACAGCTCCTTTTCCGTTTGGGATGGTGGCTCCGACTGGATATAACGGGACTAGTTTCCCGATAATGAATAAAAAGGGATGGATAAGTGATGAATAGTTTGTTTTAATGATAGGCGATTAGCTTATTCTATTGACAAAAATAAGAAAACTAATACTAATCCCGGGAACAACTTATTCATCTGAAATGCAGCGTTTAATAATCCTTATCTATCTAACAGGCATATAGATGACTCCGTAAAATAAACAGAGATATTCAATCATTTAAAGATTACTTCATATGAATAGTCAAATGAAGCGATTAACACAAATTACTGCATTCATCATTTATATCATCGATATATATATGATTGAAAGAAAAGCATGCTATAAACAGGCAATAGTGGGATGCTATATATATATATATATATATAAGCGATAATAGAAAGAGCGATGAAATAACAATTCATATAATAGGAATGAATACAGACATAGATAATAGTACCATGTGAGCTGCTAATCAATCAAATATCAATCGCTATTCAAAATCCTTCTTCAACACAGAAATGCTTTTAAACAATGACAGTAGTGCACATTTTTATAAAAACCTTTCTTATTAAATTCAGAATAATTGGTCCAGTTTCATAAAAAATATCCCTGAAGTACAATAGTGCAACTTCAGGGTTTAAGTCATATACAAAACTTTACGACCCTTTCTAAATGCATGAAAGGGTCTATAAATACTACTAAGCTAAAAATCTATGAAACAAATCCTACTAAATTGGTATCAGTAAATGCGATCTATTTTCTTGGGCGATCTGGCAGTCGGCGATGTGAGTCATGACTCAGGTTGTTTGCCTTTAAACCTGAGCTAGCTTATCGCAAGCAT
>APFE030564631.1:5733-17709 GCA_000404065.3 Pinus taeda | reverse complement strand
ATATTGAAGTCTTCACCAACTCGGAGTTGATATGTAATCAGATGAAAGGCATCTATCGGGTTCAGAAGGACAATTTAAAACCTCTTCATAAGGAAGCAATAAAATGGAGTTGTCAATTTGAACATTTTACCATCAATCACTCTACAAATAATGAAAAGATGTTCACTGATATAATGTCCAGAGCATTTTTAAGCACATATGTAGATGCCAAATATGACATAGGATCACCATCCACTGCAACAGAAATCATTGATCACCATCAATATAAATCCCCATTGTGCGAATAGGTTGTTGTTATCATTTTTCTGGGCTCTATCACAGCATGGTTCTTTCACTAAAGAAGAACCTATTAATGTTTTATTTTTCCCCAACATGCAATGATTATGGTTTTTTTTATGGGAGACAAATTTATGGACAAATGTAATATATTCCATGTATATGGACAAATGTATTTTGAGAAAAGTCATTGATTCATGGTTTTGTGATTATCATCAATACATTATGATGTTGTCTGATCCTTCCAAACACCTTCTCAGATCTTTGTTTCTGGAGAGATATTGATGTGCTATGTGATTTGTTCATTGGTCGTTGATCAGTGATGAAAAGTTTCTTTACTATGTTTATAAGCAATTTATTCTTAATAACACATATTTCTCTTGAAACTAGTTTCAATTTATTTCTCTTCCAGTTTACATAACTGGCTGGATAGTACCTGTTTTTGGAAGACTTTGAGAGATAGTTCGAAAGTAAAGTTGCATTTTGCCAATTTATCTGTTCAATCTATATGAGTAATTTTTTTTTTTAATGTAAATCAAGCATTTCATGGATTTTTTAGGTTTCAAGACCGTATAACAAGATTTAAATTCATTATATAATGACAATTAAATTTGAGTAGCAAAGATAGCAATCATTCTTTTTAAACACTAGAAATAAACTCAATTGACCCTCTTGATTACTTGCAAAATCTTATTTCTCAGTTTTATTATTTATAAAATGAAATTAACTGTTGTTACAATGCATGTGATGAGATATTGTACATAAACAAGTGACATACTTGTTCATAAAGGGCACTCATACAATCTTTCTTGTTTATATCTATTGTCCACAAATCAAATCTCGGAATCTCAAGTACCCAAAGTTGCAATATTAGAGTGTAACAAGTTCTCTCAATCAACCTAGATGGTTGAAATCACAGTTTAAAGAAAAATTGTGACATCAACAATTTCAGGTAAGCCAAATTTTAGAGGTAGCCTGAAACTGGTTATATTATTTAATATTTAAAAAATAATATAAAATATAAAATAAATTAACATTAATTTAATTTAATCCATGGGCTTAGAAGAGTCCATGATAAAACTCATTGTTTTAAGGCACTTCTCATGTGAAGATTGCTAATTCCAAACCCTTTAGATCGCTGGTTCAAAATCCTGTAAGTGTAGCTTAAAAAATGAACATAAATTCAACTTAATTCTAACCTTTACATTTTCCCTAATTCTACTCAACTCTGAAATTTCATAATGTTTAATTATTTATGTAAAAATAAATTTAATATTTTGGAAAATATTGAAACCCATAAATTAAAATTATATTTTTTTCCTATAAAAATAAATTTAATGTTTTGGAAAATATTGAACCCAATAAATTAAAACTATATTTTTCTTAATTTAAAATTAAAATGCACAAATCGCATCTTTACATTATGTCTTTTTAGTAAATCACATCTTTATACTATTATGTATTAAAATACTTTCTTCTGGTAAAAGATTTCAACTCTGAAAAACACTTATTTTTTTCTTTAAAAACAACCATGATAATATTAAAAAATAAAATTTGTTAATTAGGTTTATTGATGGTTGAGAGGTATGATTGTTGCACTCTCTACCAAGTTGAATTTTAGCAAATAAGATATCAAACTCATATCAGGTATAGTATCATAAAAGCTTTTAGATATATTATTATAATGAAATTAATAAATATAATTTATATATCAAACCTCAAAACTGTTTTAATCTGATCAAATTTTAGGTTCAAATTTAGTAAAATAGAGTTAAAAAGGGAAGCTACCTTTAAAAAAATATACCATACCAACCAGCATAGATTCATTTTAAATTCAGATCTAACTTAAGTCCAGAGAGATCCAATTTCTTCATCTGCAAAATTTATGACCCAACATTATTTAAATGTTTTTATAGTTACTTAATTTTTTTTATGCCCTGACATTATTTAAATGTTTCATGTAGTTATTTAATTTTTTTTATATTTATATTTTTTAAAATTTTATTTTGGCTGACATGAGTAAAATTAACTTTGATGAAGGAGAAACACCCTTATACATCATATTGGGCGGTAGAATGAACCTCTCAACTCAATACACAAGCACATCACGCTAAACTGTAGAATGAACTTCTAAACTTAATAAACAAACTGAACTAAATAACCAACTCAAGTACTAAAAACCAGCCTATATCTCAGTAAAAACTCTTTTTATGAAACTGATTACAGAACAGTAAAGGCTAGATTCTATACCCTATAATGATTACACAACAGTAAAGGCTAGATTCTATACCCTATAACAATAACAGCTAAAAAAAATACAAGTTTTTATTACTCAAAATATTATTTACATTGGCAATAACATGAAAAGGAAACGGCAGAGGCAGAACGGTTCAACCTCATGCCACGTCCAGTCCAGAGGTTACTTAGTATTAATGAGGAGAGTGGAAGTGTGAGACAAGCATGAGCCAACTCTGCACTTCTATACCATGCATATTTGATCTAGTGTCTTTCTTGTCTGGGTTGTATTTCTGTACCAGAAACCCAAGTTTTATATCATTTAGTTACTCTCAGGATCAATGCAGTTTTGTAGATTCTAATATAATAGCTTAACTTTACCAAAAAAAGGAAATACAGATTCTCATTACTCAAGAGAATTCACACACGCAATAACATTGCAGTACAGATACACAAGAACATTGCACTGTAACCCCAATTCTCTGTTTTTAAATTCTGCAACAAGCTTTCACTCCACCAAGAACTTTGCCAACCATCAATTCATCTCTTCATCCCCAGGGATCCAGTTACTAGCGCGCAAATCAAGAACTTTCCCAACCATGAATCTCGGCTGAGATGCAAGACCTTGATTGTTAGTTAACTGCTTCATTGAGGCGAAATGAGAATCAATGATCTTACGTGACTTGGGGTTTTCTTCAAGCTCTTTTCCAACAGTATTGAAAAGCAAACAAAGTGACTCAATATTTTCTTCAGTTGGAGGAGTTTTGGGATCCTGACCCAACAAGTGCTGAATAATATGATGAACAATTTTTTCAGGTACCATCTTCTGCTTGAAAAGCTCCCCAACAATCCTAACGGTTTCAAGAGTCCAAAGCTTTAACATCCTCTCCTTTACATGGCGCTCAGCTTGTTGATGTGGGGCTGTCAAACCTTTGATTTCAGCTCGCAGATGATCTGCACCCTCAAATGCTTCTTGGCAAGTGTTAAGAAGAATCCGCCTGAATGCTATTGGTTTTCCATCCGGTTCTTCAGATGGAATAACAGACTCAACTACTAAAAACAAGCTTATATCTCAGTCAAAACTCTGTTTTCTATGAAACTGATTACACAACACTAAAGGCTAGATTCATACCCTATAACAATAAGAGCTTAAAAAAATACAAGTTTTTATTACTCAAAATAGAATTTACATAGGCAATAACATGAAAAGGAAACGGCAGAGGCAGAACGGTTCAACCTCATGCCACCTCCATTCCAGAGGTTACTTAGTATTAATGAGGAGAGAGGAAGTGTGAGACAAGCATGATCCAACTCTGCACTTCTATACCATGCATATTTGATCTAGTGTCTTTCTTGTCTGGGTTGTATTTCTGTACCAGAAACCCAAGTTTTATATCATTTAGTTACTCTCAGGACCAATGCAGTTTTGTGCAGTTTTGTAGATTCTAATATAATAGCTTAACTTCACCCAAAAAAGGAAATACAGATTCTCATTACTCAAGAGCATTCACGCACGCAATAACATTGCAGTACAGATACACAAGAACATTGCACTGTAACCCCAATTCTCTGTTTTTAAATTCTGCAACAAGCTTTCACTCCACCAAGAACTTTGCCAACCATCAATTCATCTCTTCACCCTAGGGATCCAATGAGACTACGCGACTTGGGGTTTTCTTCAAGTTCTTTTCCAACAGTATTGAAAAGCAAACAAAGTGTCTCAACATTTTCTTCGGTTGGAGGAGTTTTGGCATCCTCACCCAACAAATGCTGAATAATATGATGAACAATTTTTTCAGGTACCATTTTGCGCTTGAAAAGCTCCCCAATAAACCTGATGTTTCCCAGAGTGCGAAGTCTAACCATCCTCTCCCATTCTTGGCGTTCATCTTGGGCTGCCATTTCTTTAATTTCAGTTCGCAGATTATCTGCTCCTTCAAACGCTTCTTGGCAAGTGTTAAGAAGAGTCCGCCTGAATGTTACTGGTTTACCATCCGGTTCTTCAGATGGAAATTGAGGTAGTTCCCGCCCTAGATAAAGGCACAACTCAGCAATAAAGGGGAAAACTGTTGGTTCCATTACTGCCCTGTCAAAAATAAGAAATGTTACTCTGATCAGAATGTCTGCTGACGAGATCAAATTTATAGCTTGATCTCTGAGAACATCAAACTTTTCCTGAGTTAACTCATCAGGTATTGCCATAACAGTTTTTAAAATTCGATCCTTTTCTGACATGGCTTCCCTTCTGCTAGACCAAGGAACACCAGCCTTCATAAGAGTAGTTGCTGGTCTCTCTGTTTTCGCCAAGTATTTCCTTGGAAGCAGGGGCAATTACTAGTGATCGAACCCCCCCTTCACAATTATTGGGCAAGAAAGGATCTGAATTTTTCGCCATCAAATAGGGTTTTCCTGGTGTAGAAATGGGCTCTGATGCCAAGAGTTGAAGCAAACGCCGAAAATTGAAAATGTCCACTTCCCTGCGAGCCTTCGCACGCCAGACTAAATTAACCGCTTCTTCATGCTTTGTGCCCACACTCTCACATCTGCCTAACTGCTTCCTACCTCTTGCATCACGTCTAATACCAAAACTGTTTCATGCAAACATATTACATCTGTGTTTTCTTCCGGGGTTTAAACCTAGCTTTTGTCCAGTTTCTGAATGGATCTCATATATAGTTTTGGGTTTCATCTCTTCATGTCTAGGGATCCAGTTATTAGCACGCAAATCAAGAACCTTCCCAACCATGAATCTCGTTTGAAATGGAAGACATTGATTGCTACTTACCTGCTTCAGTGAGGCAAAACAAGAATCAACGATACTGTGGTTCTTGGGGTTTTTTTCAAGCTGTTTTCCCACAGTATTCAAAAGCAAGCAAGGAGCCTCCACATTTTCTTCAGTTGGACCAACCTTCGCATCTGTGCCTAACAATTCGCATCTGTGCCTAACAATTGCTGAGTACAATGATGAACAATTTTTTCAGGTAACACCTTCTGCTTGAAAAGTTCCCCAATAAACCTAATGTTTCCCAGAGTGCGAAGCTTTACTATCTTTTCCTTGTCACGCCGTTCGGCTTCTTGATCTGGGGCTGAGAAATCTTTGATTTCAGCTCGCAGATTATCTGCACCTTCAAATACTTTTTGGCAAGTGTTAAAAAGAATCCGCCTGAATGCTATTCGTTTTCCATCCGGTTCTTCAGGTGGAAATTGAGGGAGCGCTGTACTTAGATACTGGCACAACTCAACATAGATTGGGCAAAATGTTGGTTCCATCACTGCCCTGTAAAAAATTAGGAACGTTACTCTCACCAGAACGTCTGCTGAGTTAATCATCAAATTTGCAATTTGATCTTTGAGAACATCAAACTTTTCCGGAGTCAATTTGTTCCCCATAACAGATTTCAAAACTCGATCCTCTTCTGACATGGCTCCCCTTCTGGAACACCAAGGAACATCAGCCTTCATATCAGCAGGTGCTGGTTCCGCTCCATATTCTCTGTTTTCTCCTAGTACTTCCTCTGAAGCAGGGGGAGGTAGCGGTGACAGACCTACCCCTTCAAGATTATCCGTCAAGAAAAGATCTGAACTTTTCGCCATCAAAACCCCGCCTTCACTCATAAAAACTCAGACAAATTACTTCGGATGAATAACAATCGGAGGGAGCAACCGCGGGATCGCAATAACTTTCCGTTCCTGACATTCCAGCTCCATGTCAGCTCCTCCCCGATCTGTCAGGATACAGCTGCGATCAGATCCACGGAATGTCAGGATTGTCAGGGAGGGTGGCGCGCGTAGGGGAGGGTGGTGGAGGGTGGAGGAATCGTCCGGTGGCCGGAGCCGGAGGATTTTCCGGCCGGTGCCAGAAAATGGGCCATTCTACCGCCTAGGTAGACTACTCCCATTTGTATCACTGAGCCAGTCTTGGTGCCATATGTCAGGGATGGGATACCAAGTTGTATTGTTGATTTCCAAGCCCAAGAAAAAAATATTAGTATTTCTTGGATCTGCAATATGATCAAGATATGTGATACCAGCATTAGATAAAAATTTGATCAAATCAGGTGGAAGTCTAAAGGAATTACCACTATTGGACCATGGATCCATACCCACATGAATTGAGGAACCCGATTTAATCCTCCAGATCAGTTCGTCATGAACATATGGGATTGAATTTAATACCGCTCTTCATATAGTTGATATTCTTGTCTTGTTCCAAGAGGGAAGCCAGATCCATTCAAGTGTATGAAGGGGCTAGATGTATTTATTATATACAACTTCTATCCACAAGCTATGAGTCGTGAGGATCTGCCAACCCAATTTGACAGCTAATGTAATGGAAAAAGATTCAAGATTTTTTAGTCCCAAACCTCCCCATTTCTTTGGGAGAGCTATCAAATCCCAGCGAACCCATGCATATATATGACCATCCTGTCTCCCTTTCCATAAAAATATGCAACACAGTTGTTGTATTTGCGCGAGTATGCCCTTTGGGATCCAGGCCATGGACATCCAGTAAACTGGAGTCGCTTCCAAAATAGATTTAATTAATACCAGTCTTCCAACCTTGGAGAGGTATTTATGATGCCAAATATTAAGTCTTCCTTCAATCTTTGCAACCAACCAAGTTCAATCTGCAATCCTGTAGTGAAGGGGCTTATGTCTAAATCCAGCGTACTTTATACCATCCTCCAACGATAGAAGAGAATAAGGGAATCTATGAAGAGAAAATTGGATCTCATGATGTGAGCATATAAAAGATGTAATGGTAGACTTTCGGGCACTGCACTCCAGTCCTGTTGGTGTACAAAATAGGAGCATAGCAGAATGTAGGGCAGTTAGGTCCCCAATACCTCCATTGAGAAATATTAAGACATCATCTACAAATAGTAAATTCAATAAAATATAGTTATTAGTGATCTTGATGCCTTGAAGCCACCCTAGTTTGTGATCTATGGAGATGAGTCGACTAAGGCCCTCCATTATGAGTAGGAACATGAGAGAAGAGAGGGGACAACCCTGTTTAAGACCCCTCTCAACATGAAAAAAGGGGGATGTGGATCCATTGATGAGAACATTGTAGGATACCTTGGTGATGAAGCACATGATCCAATTGAAAAAATGCAGAGGGAAACCCAAATGATTTAAAAGAATACACATATATAGCCAACTAGTGTGATCAAATGCCTTTGCAAAATCAATTTTGAGGATAATTCCTTTCAATTTCTAGTTTTGATGGAGTATAGAACTTCTTGGGCCATACCAATGGCATCGTGTATCTGGCGATTATTAAGGAAGGAAATTTTTTAGGAGAGATGTGAGCAGAGAGTATGGGTCTAATATGATTGGTAACGATCTTGGAAATAATTTTGTAGATGTAGTTGCAGAGGGAGATAGGTCAAAAATCATTAAGGATTCAAGGTAGCCAGATTTCGGGATGAGAGCTATGAAGGTGGAATTGAAGGCCTCATACAAGTGTCCATTGGTATGACAATCTTCAATGATACGGAGTAAATCCTCCCCCAAAATGTCAAAGAAAGCTAGATAGAAGTCAATCAACCAGCCATCTAGATCAGGACCTTTTTCCTTCTTGAACCATTTGAGAGTGTTCTCCAGCTCCCCCATCGAAACCAGCTTGAGAAGATCCACAAATTCCTCATGTTCCACAAACTGAGGAAAAAGGCCTACCACCCTTATGATTTCTGCCAATGTAACTTCACAAGGAGCTCGATAAAGATTTCTGATGTGAGATGAGCCAAGAGAGGCCGAGTGATGAAAGGAGTGTACTCTCTGGCCATCTTCATTTGTCATCTACCAAATGGTGTTGATTGCACAACTCCCATTGGCGAATTGATGGTAAATTTTGGTATTATCATGTCCCTCTTTTAATCAGATTGCTCTGCTCTGAAGCCTCCAAGATTCCTCTATGTCCTTTAATATTCTGCCCCGTTCAGTCTCTAAGGTGATGAGATGAGTCTTTGCATTAGTAGAAAGGAACCCCCTTCCATGTTCATCCTCTAGACTAGAAATCTCAAGCTCAATAGTGTGGAGGGTGTTGTCATCCTGCAGTCACTTATTATGGGCCCAACCCATAGTTAATCATTTGAGATTAAGAAGATTGTTAGAGAAACCTTCCAAGCTAGATCGGCCCGAACCAAGAGAATGTGCCTTCTAATAATCAAAGATTAATCAAATGTAGTCAGGATCCTTTAGCCAACTAACATTGAATTTGAAAGGATATTTTGGTTTATGATCTAGCCCACTGATCTCGAGATAAATAGGAGAGTGATTTGATAATCCCCCCGATCCTACCCACTGTCTATAATTGTGGATGTTTCCAATGAGTCTCTCCTTAATGAGAAATCGATCCAACCTTCAATCTAGCATTGCCTCTCTAGTCCTTCCGTTCCTCCAAGTAGGTTGGAGGCGCATCATAGGAATGTCAATGAACCAGTGATTCTCAAGAAGGGCCTCAAAAGTATTAGATAAGGGATCAATCTGGGCATTGTGACCCCAAGATTCAGAGTGTCCAATGGAGAAATTTAGGTCACCACCCAAAATGATGTTATCGACTTGTAGAAGAGCTGATTTGAGAAGGTGTTCCCAGAAAGTTGTTGTATTATGGCAAGGGACATATACATTAATCAATCGAAGCTCTAAGCCCAAGTCGGATGAGAAAAGATTAGCCCCACTGAAGCCAATCCCACCCCAAATATTTGATAGTCTAATCGATCTAGGGTTATACCCAAATGAAATGCCCCATGATCTCCCACACACATAAAGAGAATGGAAATTCCATCCATGTACCAATGATTCCAATGCAGGAATAATATGATCAATAAGCCCTAGGGTTTCCTGTTGAATAATAACATCCACACACTAGGCTTCCAAGAGTCTTTTGAATGCTAGTTCTTTTCCGGTGCTATCCAACCCATGACAGTTAAAGGATAGCCACTTCATGAGGGAGAGGATGCAAGGGTGTTCTGTGCTCTAAGAACCCGATCGATGGCAAGTTGTCGACCTGCCGTGACATCAATTCTAGCTTGATGAATAGCCTTGGAAAGTGAAGAATGATGACCCCATGTAGGTTTAGGAGGCAAATGGGGGGAAATAATCCCGATACCATAAGAGTCCATGGAAGATGCTCATTCCAAGGATCGTATATTATAGGAATGGGTAGGTTTAGAGGAGTCTGAAGCCTCCGAAAGAGGAGTAGATAGAGGGAGGTCTGGGAAAGGGGGCAGGCATGTTATAAAATATAGGGAAGGGTCGAACCAGATGACAAGATAAGGAGGGCCATGCGAATTAACATGCATAGGTGCAATGTATTGGCTTGTATGGGCCTGACCAAGGTTCAGAGATGATTTAGCCAAACAAATCCCATACTACTGGCCCTTTTGGCAACAGTCCGTAGAGTGCGAACTGAGGTCTCACCTAACGTAGTATGGGAGGGTGCTAGAACTAAGTTTCCGCACCCTAGAGATTTTTGATAATTTTGGGTGGTCCACGGTTTGACCCTGCGTGCATGTCTCTACGTGCAGGTATTAGTCCCTTGCAGCCTGCGATGTTGCCTTCGCGTAGCCCTGCTTGATGCGCGATCTGTGCTAGTACCCAAATTCCTTACTGTTAATATGATATTAATTAATTACTTTAACTTATTTGTATGAGCCCAATTATACTTAACAGTTTTCAGCATTCATAGAAGTGCGCACGATAAACAAGATAGTACACAGGCATAGAAAGTAAGACAAAAAAAAGATACACAATATTTGGAATCAAATGTCTTTTTATTATTCTTCTTTCTTGGTTACAGACTCGACTCTGCGCTACGCACTCAGTAGCAGGGGTCTGCACACTTAGCGAGAGACTCTACTAGGCCTCTGTGCACTCAGCTGCAGAGCCTCTTCCTACTACTACGACCCAAGACTTTACACTTTACAGATCTGACTCAATTCCTCATGATTCAATCTCCATGTCTTCCATTTATTAATTTGATTTAATTTCCTTACAACTTAGAGCCTCGCTCTTATTTATACAATCTTGTGATCCACAGACCATGGGTAGGCTGAAATTACATTTACAAAACTTAGGGCAGATAACCCCATGACTCAACATACACTTCGTGCTCTGCGCCCGCAATTCGTAGAGTCTTACAATAACATTTGACCAAAACTTGGGTTTTCAGCCCCAAAACATGTTGTGGGGGGGATTCCATACCCAACAAGCCCACAACACAAACATCATGACTCACCCTCGAGTCACTCTGTCAGTGCGACGATCTTGGCACAAAGTCCCTCTAGCTAGTCCTGCGCTGGTCGGAGGTGTGTAGCGCACTGCTCTGCGGTTTGTTGGACCTGCTGCATGCATCTTCTGAAGCTTCTTTGTCAAGAGAAAATCCCTGCCTCAGCATGTACAACCCTTGCATCTATGTGAGCTTGCCTTTGATATTTGCTGTGATGATGAAGGCCTCATCAATCCATGGCTGGACACGTGCTTTGAGAACTTACTCTTTTTGTTTCGCAGCATCCACCTACTCTTTCAGTGCCTTTACTTGCTGCATCTTTGCGAGCCGTTGAGTGAGGATGATTGTCTACATAGTTCCTCGGACACTGTCATACTGCTCTTGAAGTTGTCGCGCCTCTGTTTCCAAGCGTTACTGCTACTTCGAAAGCCTTCTTTTGCTCTGTGGCTGCCTGTGATGCTTCGCAGGCTTCCCTGACCTCAGCTACCTCTTTTTCGTTGCACCTTTTTGAACTCAAATTTGACTGCTACCCCCAATTCTGAGCCATCAATGCTTTCTTGGCGGCAGATTTGCCAAAATCTGGCCCATAACTGCTATCTTACATGCCTGCCACCTACTCCATTTGGCCTCAAACTGGACATCCTATCATGAATAGTGACACCAATGATCACTTCCCAGCATATCTGTGCAGTAGCACATCCCCTCGTGCGCGGGCGCAAATCTGTTGACATGCTGACTCTGCACGCACCTCCCTTATTTCACAATTCCCAAGCAAACTTTTTTATAGTCCCGCGCTACCTTTCAACTGCCTGGAGCGCTGACACCATTCTTCCGATGGCTAGTCAGGTGGTCGCACCACCCGTGCGGAGCTCCTTTTCGCCCCTCAGGATAGTCCGTGAAAATTCCTCAGTTGTTCTTGTCGCGCACTCTACTGGTTGTAGTGTGCTTCCCTGATTACTACGTTGTGTGATATACGGTCCGAGCTATGGCAGCAAACTAGTTAATTCTTAGTGATAGTTCTCCCACTTATCACTATGGGTGTGTGCACCTTTTTGTACCTGTTAACACTCAGGTTGTCCCCTGCTCCTCAAGGGATACGGCCGAGGTAACCACAGACCAAGCTTTGGACTGCCGGTCCTAGCCTACCAGCAGTCAGAGAGGGCTCTCTCTTCGGGATTTAGCTTTGTTTTAGGGAATGATCTTAGGCTAGCTATTGAGTACAAAGGGTT
>APFE030564622.1:0-26626 GCA_000404065.3 Pinus taeda | reverse complement strand
ATTGGCAACGGTCTTGCCGAATTCAGTAAAATTGCACAGGAAACAAAGCTGAGACGGTACACCTCTTATGCTTAGATCTGCGTCTTCATGCACCTCGTGCAAGCTCTCCCCAACTCAGTAAGTCTCTCTCATGATGATTATGAATGGGTGTAAACCTTAGAATATGAACATGTGCCTTTTAGATGTAGGAAATTCCATACCCATGGACATTCATTCCGTGATTGTCCTATTAATCCGCCTCCATGTAAGCCCTCAGATTTTTCCTCTACTCCTGATGCTGAAGGCTTCACTATAGTCCAGAACCGGCATCAACACAACAAGGAATCCCCTCCTCCAAACCCAAAACCCCCCTCTCAACCCCCGCTTCGTCCCTCTACCAGTAATAACTTTGAAATCCTTGACACCCCTATTTCTGATACCCCCCTCTCGGAAGCCATCCCCAAGGCCCCGCTTAGCTCGACGCCTGAATCTAGCTCTCACCATCCTTGCGACATGGAGGTTGACAATATTGGGGATAATGAGAACGAGATCACCCCCATGGAAGATGAAAATGAAATGGTAGATATACGAGACCTAGAAATCTTCACTCTTGAGCAAGCATGGAAAAAAAAAGGACTTTGACGAGATCTCGGAGAAGCAGATCGAGAACCTAACTGTGGCTCTTTCCCGTGTGCAACAGAATAAAAAATCCCTAGGCATCCAGTAGGGAAGCCCATGGGATGAGAAGAAACTCTTCAAAGACTCAAAGAAAAGAGGGAGGAAATCTGATCTACAGCGGACTATTCTCCTCGGGGAGATGCTTGTAGAATCTGTTAGGTATCCCAAACTTACCATGTTTTTCCCGCCCCATAAAGGAAGTTCTCAATGAAACTCACCTCGTGGAATATAAGGGGTCTAAACGGCCCCTTAAAAGTCCGTACGATCAAAAATCTGATACAGATGGAAAAACCTCAAGTCTTTTTCCTACAGGAAACTAAATGCACAAGTCAAACAGTTGGCCCCATTCTTTCTAAAACCTGGCCAGGGTGTCACTCCATTGCAGTTGATGCCTCTGGTGGATCAGGCAGTCTAGCCATCGCTTGGGATCCGAAAGTTGTTTCAATAATGATGCCCACGTTGCTCACAATCTAATTCAGACCTCTTTCCACATCCATGGGACCAATCTGCATGGGCATCTGTCTAATGCATATTTCCCTGAGGAGGCTGCAATGAAAATCGCTCTGTTAAATACGGTAGAACAACTCAATTCTACCAGAGCTCACCTCCTTTGGATCCTGGGGGGTGATTTTAACATGATCACCAACTTGGACGAAAACAGAGGTGGCAGAGCAAAACTAGAGGCAGACAACACCCATTTCAAAGACTTCATCTAGCGGAACTCATTGATCAATCTTCCCTTTGCCAATGGAAATCACACCTAGAAAAACAAGAGAGTGGGCGCTCAACGGATAGCATCCAAACTAGATATATTTCTCCTTCCACACAATGCCATACATATTGGAGGTGATTTCCAAGCCACAATTTTGCCTTTTTCAAGGTCGAACCACTGGCCCATTTCTCTACAATGGACCAGACCAAGGGACCGCATCAAAATACCCTTCCAATTTAAGGCTTTCTTGCTCTCCCACCCAGGCTTCAAGGAAATGGTTCACTCCGCTTGGCGGGCTTTCATTCCTCCTCCAGGTTCCAAGATGTTCCAGTTTCAATAGCACCTCAAATATCTCAAAGCCCGCATTAAAGAGTGGAACCATTCTACCTTTGGTAACATCTTCCAATAGCATGGCCTCTTGGAATAGGAAATGGAAGAGCTATAGCTTCGTATCATCCAAGAAGGCTGCAACGAAGCATGTGACCTCAAAGACAAAAGTTTCCTCTTTCAGTTGGAGGAAAGAAGGCAACAAGAAGAGATTCATTTGTCGGCGCGTTTCGAACCAACTAGTGTGGTTCATCGTGAGGACAAGTTGAAGATATAGATCCAGTTTAGCATGTTAAATAGTCTAAGCAGAGACTCCAACGGCTAAAAAGACTAACGACTACTTTTTGACTCAAGGACCCAAGTCAAACTTCCTTCAAATAATTTAATATTAATATTCTTCTTACTATTACCATTATTCTTCATATTTACTATTATATTTATGGAGCTAAGTTAAACTAGGTGAAAAAGTAAAATAGATCAATGGTTAGTTAATAATCCATTTATTTATTTAAATTATTAATTCATTATATATATATATATTAATATTTTTCAATACCTAATATTCTAATAATATTTTATTTAATGTTTAGTTATTAAAAATATTACTTATATAAATTATTAGATAAAAATATATAATCATTTTAATAAGTTAGGGGTTCTAAGCACACTTGCCACCCGTGCTCTTAGAATCTCTGATGAAGAGAGCTTGGAAATGGAGAAGGCTCATCTCCTAGATGTCTTTGTGAAAAATGGTTACAATAGACACCTGGGTCAAAAGGCCTTCCTGAAGGCTAAGAAGGAGCCTTCAATCCGTAGGGATCCTAATGATCGGGTCATGGGGGTTAACCTTCCTTATATCCAAGGGACCACTGATAGGACTGCGAGGATTCTGAGAAAGTTTGATGTGCCCGTAACTTTTAGACCTCTTAATACTATCCATAGCTCCCTCACGTCTGTGAAAGATCCTATTGACCCTAAAGACATGAAGGGCATCTATGTCATTCACTGTTCTTGTGGGATACCATATATTGGTGAGACAGGTCGCTCTATCAATCAATGGATTAGCGAGCATTCGTCTGACTTGAGGCATGGTAGGACCAAGTCCTCAGCCCTCGCTGAACATGCCGAGAAGACGATGCATCATGTATGTATTGAAGAGGCTCAAGTCATTGCTAAAGTTGCTCAATTTCACCATCACAAGTTTAGAGAGGCCCTGGAGATTGAAAAAGGCCGAAAAATCTTAATAGGGATGATGGCTGGAAGATCAGCAGTTGCTGGGTCCCAACCCTGTCTTCCTAGCCTCCGCGGTCCCTTCTTTGTAAGATCTTAGGGTTTATTGTTTCCTTCCCTTAGAGGTTGTTTCCCTTGGTTTGTTAAGATATTTTTATGATTTTATTCTCGATTTGATTTGTTCCCCTTTTAATTATCACCCTAATAGTATAATTTAATCCTTTCTATTTACCTTTTAGTATTTATAAGCTATTAATAAGATTTTAATAAAATGGGTTTCGAACCATTAATTGTATTTATTACAATGATTTATTATTCATGTAATATTTTAATAAAGTAAAAATATTTTCCTTCTATACCTTCAGAATTAAAAGGATTATTATAAAATAATTAATAAATTAATAATATACCATACTATTATTTTTATAATAAACAAGGAATGAATAATCAAATAAATTTTCCTTTTATATTCTAAGATTATTTATTTGATTTGTAAAGCTACCATTAAAATTGTTTTATTTATATATCTGTTATTAGCAACCTAGGAATATTAATCATAATATATATATTTATTTAATAAGCGAATAATTAAAAATAAAAAATAAAAAATTAAACCATCGTTAAAATGTAAGGTATTTATTTATCTTTTTATTAGCCTAGGTTTTTAAAAACCTATTGCTATTTTAACATATTCATTAATATATTTATGATTAATTAATAAATAAATAAAGTATTTTCAAAATAAAGTAACTAATCAATATTATTTATTCATTTCTATTTATTTAGTTTTTATTTTTATTTTTATTTATTTATTTTTAAGTAAGATATATATTTGTAATTAGAATAATTAATGAATTAATTCGGTTAATAAATGAGAAAACATTAAACTTAACCTTAAAAGTAAGAATTTTCTTTTTATATAGTTTTATTATTATTAGAATGTATATATTTTTATCTAAAATTTATATATAAAATATTTTTAATAACTAACATTAAATAAAAAATATTATTAGAATATTATAATAAATCTATATATATATATATATATAAGTAATTATAATATAATATATATATATAATGAATTAATAATTTAAATAAATAAATGGATTATTAACTAACCATTGATCTATTTTATTTTTTACCTAGTTTAACTTAGCTCCATAAATATAATAGTAAATATGAAGAATAATGGCAATAGTAAGAAGAATATTAATATTAAATTATTTGAAGGAAGTTTGACTCGGGTCCTTGAGTCAAAAAGTAGTGGTTAGTCTTTTTAGCCTTTGGAGTCTCTGCTTAGACTATTTAACATGCTAAATTGGATCTGTATCTTCAACTTGTCCTCACGATGAACTACACTAGTTGGTTCGAAACGTGCTAACAAATGATTAATTATGTGATTTCGCCGAAAATTCTCTAAACAATGTTATGGATCATAGAAGTCTAAATTCCTTAAGAAGAGATTCTCTCGAAACAAAAATCCCCGATCAGATGGTTAAAGGAAGGAGAACGGAACACTAAATTTTTCCACGTCTCTACCATTCAACGTAGGATGTGTAACAATATTAGCTTTCTCCTTAGCCCAACAGGAGAAAGACTAGAGGAGCATCAGGCCATAGAAGTTGAATTGGTCTCTCATCTCAAATCGGTGGTGCAGGAAGACCAGTCTGACACACGACCAACAATTAACAAAATCCTACAACATATACCAAAGCTAATCACGGAGGAGCACAATCATCTTCTTCTTCGCCCTATCACTCTTTTGGAAGTTGAACAAGCTGTCCTACAAAATAAGGAAGGTAAAGCTCGAGGACCTGATGGCTTCACCTTCAACTTCTTTCATCATTTATGGGATTTGATCAAAGATGAGATCTCGCAATTAGTGGAGGAGTCCAGATCCATGCATTGGCTTCTCCCTTCTCTTAATGCCACTTTCATAATCTTGATCCCCAAGGAGGACCAAGTAGCCACGCCTAACAAATTCCGCCCCATTGCCCTCTGCAATGTCATCTACAATATCATCTCCAAAGTTATTGCCAACAAGTTAAAGTCATTGCTTCCTTTGCTCATTTCGCGCTAGCAAACTGTTTATGTAAAGGGGTGACAAATCCTGGATGGCATCATTCTCACTAATGAGATTATGCATTCGCTGAAGAAGACTGAAAAGCCAGGTATGCTCCTTACGATTGATTTTTCAAAAGATTTTGACAAACTTAATTGGAATTTCATTCAATAGATGCTAGCAGCTTTTCGTTTCAGCCCTCCTTGGATAAGACGGGTCATGAGCGTGATCTCCTCTTCCTTTTTCTCCATCCTAGTCAATGGTATCCCCTCTCATCCCTTCTACCCCTCTTGTGGCATTCGCCAAGGTGATCCGCTGTCCCCCTTTCTCTTTGTGCTCATGGCAGAAGGGCTAGTTCGGACCATCTCTCATGCCCTTCATTCACATCAGCTTCGTGGCATCTCCATTCATGAGTCCCCTCCTCATACCCACTAGAAATTTGTGGAAGACAATATGCTGTTTGGTCATCCTTCTGCCCATGAAACCTCCACCTTGAAGAGCTTGCTCGATTTGTTTGCCAAAGCTTCAGGAATGATTGTCAATGCCTCCAAGTCGCAAATCTTCTCCTTTAACACTGCTATTCTCATTCAACATCGCATTGCTAGAATCCTCAGATTCTCCATTTCTAGCTTGCTCGTCAAGTACCTTAGAGCCCCCTTGATTGTCTCAGCGCTCAAACACTCTTCTTGGAGATCTCTCTTGGATAAACTCAAAGCTAGTTTATCCTCCTGGACCTTTCGCCCCCTTAACCTTCCTAGCAGACTCATTTTGGTCAAGTCTGTCCTTCAATCCATGCCACTCTATCTTTTCTCGGTCCTTGCAGCCCCGAAATGGGTCCTCAAGCAAATCAGATCTCTTCAGCGCAAATTTCTATGGGGAGCATTCAGACAGAACAGAAAATGGGCCTTGGTCAAGTGGAATATAATCCGCAAGCCAAAGCTATTGGGGGGGCTAGGACTCCATGACCCTCAGCACAGCAACACTATCATGGGGGCTAAGGTGTGGTGGCAATGGCTATCCTCCCCCTCTTCCCCATGGGCGAAACTCTAGAATGCCAAATATGCAAACCATAGACCCCATTCAGAGCTCATTCTACTTTCTATTGTAGAAGCAGGCTCTCTAATCTGGAACGCTACCAAAAAACACCATATTCTTATTTAGGATCATAGTTTCTAGGAGGTCTACAATGGCTGCACAGTTAGGTTCTAAAAAGCAAGGTATGCTCCTTACGATTGATTTATCAAAATATTTTGACAAACTTAATTGGAATTTCATTCAACAGATGCTAGCAGCTTTTCGTTTCAGCCCTCCTTGGATAAGACGGGTCATGAGCATGATCTCCTCTTCCTTTTTGTCCATCCTAGTCAATGGTATCCCCTCTCATCCCTTCTACCCCTCTTGTGGCATTCGCCAAGGTGATCCCCTGTCCCCCTTTCTCTTTGTGCTCCTGGCAGAAGGGCTAGTTCGGACCATCTCTCATGCCCTTCATTCACATCAGCTTCGTGGCATCTCCATTCATGAGTCCCCTGCTCATACCCACTAGAAATTTGTGGAAGACACTATGCTGTTTGGTCATCCTTCTGCCCATGAAGCCTCCACCTTGAAGAGCTTGCTCGATTTGTTTGCCAAAGCTTCAGGAATGATTGTCAATGCTTCAGGGTCGCAAATCTTCTCCTTTAACACTACTATTCTCATTCAACATCGCATTGCTAGAATCATCATATTCTCCATTTCTAGCTTGCTCGTCAAGTACCTTAGAGCCCCCCTTGATTGTCTCAGCACTCAAACACTCTTCTTGGAGATCTCTCTTGGATAAACTCGAAGCTAGTTTATCCTCCTGGACCTTTCGCCCCCTTAACCTTCCTAGTAGACTTATTCTGGTCAAGTCTGTCCTTCAATCCATGCCACTCTATCTTTTCTCGGTCCTTGCAGCCCAGAAATGGGTCCTCAAGCAAATCAGATCTCTTCAGCGCAACTTCCTAAGGGGAGCATTCAGACAGAACAGAAAATGGGCCTTGGTCAAGTGGAATATAATCCGCAAGCCAAAGCTATTGGTGGGGCTAGGCCTCCATGACCCTCAGCACAGCAATACTATCATGGGGGCTAAGGTGTGGTGGCAATGGCTATCCTCCCCCTCTTCCCCATGGGCGAAACTCTAGAATGCCAAATATGCCAACCATAGACCCCATTCAGAGCTCATTCTACTTTCTATTGTAGAAGCAGGCTCTCTAATCTGGAACGCTACCAAAAAACACCATCTTCTTATTTAGGATCATAGTTTCTAGGAGGTCTACAATGGCCGCACAGTTAGGTTCTAGACAGACTCGTGGCATCAGCAACCCATGCTCCTCTCAACCATCAAACCACCCCTCCAATATGATTTGATTGCTCCTCTAGAGGCCATAGTTCACCAATTCTGGGAGGAAAACCTTGCTTATGGATACAAGCGCTGGAAAATGGTTGCAAGATGCTTGAACAACCAGCAAGTTCAGGCTCATCTAGCGCTGGAAGAAGAACTAATCAGCAGGAAAATCAGATACTCGGACAAGCAGGATATCCTTCGCTCGGGACACTCTCCCAAAGGTAAGTTCACCACTCAGGAAGCCTATGCCCTGATGACCCAGACTCTCGAACCCCCTGACCCCATCTCGAAAGAGCTGTGGTCACTATAGTTTTGGCCCAAGGTTTCCTCATTCCTATGGTTTCTTTGTCACAAGAAAATCCTCACATGGGACAATTTAATGAAAAGAGGCTTCACTAGGCCTTCCGGATGCCCCAACGGTAATAATCAAGAGGAGACCATTCAACATCTTATGCTGACTTTCCCTCTGGCTACCTTCTTTTGGGAAAGTGTGAGCTCCAAGTGTAGAAGAGATGGTCGACAGTGTGAGGAATTAAATACTATCATTCGTAATTGGCCAGCTGCACCCTACCGGAGCAATATGCTCAACTCTCTCTGGAGGCACATTGCATGTCTCATCTTATGACATATTTGGAAGGAGAGGAATAGAAGGATTTTCAAGAACTAGTCTACCCCTCTGGAAATACTCTCATTCAATTATTGTTGTAATCTTCAGGAAACATTAGCGCTGCAAAAATGGCAGAAGGAAGATTTCCCTATTCTGCCCTAGGAGCAACAAGTTTGGAACAATTGGCATCTCGAGCTCAATCTAAATCCTGAGTCAATTGGTTGAAGAGTCCCAAAGGCAAATTCTAATGGAAAATGGGTCTCCCCTACAAAGGGTGTCATAAAGCTCAACTTTGACAGAGCCTCCAAAGGTAATCCTGGGGAGGTAGGTTTTGGGGGAATTTTTCGCAACCATAAAGGCGAACGCATGCTCGTTTACTATGGCTCTATGGGATGGGACACCAATAACTCCATATTTTTTTCCCTATCGAGATTGAGGGTGACTTCCAAATCATCATCAACATGATCACTAAGATCCTCTCAGGCTCCCTTTCCTCAAGAGTAGCCGACAGTTGGAGGCTCATGGTAAGATTGGAACTTATAGCTGAATGACTGCAAGAGCACAGAGCCATCTACCTCAAGCACACTAGAAGATCTTGCAACAAAGTGGCAGATATGCTGACCAACAAAGGGGTAACGAACGCCCAGACCCTCTCTGCACGGTACCTCCCCAGTCTCAATGATAGCAAACTCATTCAGGAATGCATTCAGTTGGTGCATCAGGACAGCTTCACCCTAGATGCGGGTGGGCGTTGATGTGATGGAGGTTACGATCTGGCAGTCGAGCGCGTGGCAATCCCACTGGTTCACCAACAGAAGGCAGGTACTCACCTCTGGAACAATTAAGTCGATGGGCAGTCACCCTACGTGACATTTATATTGGTGGGGAGGCCAAGACACCAAGAGTTTCAAAACGAAACCTCAAGCCCCTGTGACCACATCCTTAGTTGAGAATTCAGAAGCTTTGATCTAGAATTGTGGTGCTCGGCCGGTCTCCATGTCAAGACAACTCTTGCCTGTAGGTTCTCGTTGTTCACTAGAAGCTGAAGTGCACAGCCTTCGCACCACGGTTGGAAAGTGTTGCCCACTAGCCTCCTACATTAATTTCATCCCTAGATATCATCAATCACCTAGCCCATTTTGTGCTCAGCTCCTCCCTGCTCTATTCGGATTTCACCCCCACCTTCCTCTGTTTGGACCCTCTCTCATTTCCATCGGCTCTCACGACTTCTGTGCTACAATTCCAAAGCTGAGGCACTGCATGAGATGCCGTAAGGGAGGCTCTAGGCCTAATCCCTCCCCTTCCCCTTCCTCTTACTCATCCCCCTCTCGTAATCCCATTGAATGTGCACCCTGTTGTATTCATGGATGTGGTCAAGCTCGTCACCTCCCTCCCTCCCCATGGAATGTTACCCTCGCCTCTCACCATTACATTGATCCTCGGCCTGCTTTCATCGCCTCTCCCCCGTCTTCTGCGCCCCCTATCATCCCACACGCCTCCTCTTATGTTCCACCTGTTCCTGTGCCCGTAGATAATAATCCCTCTCACTTGGCCAATGACAACAACTCTGGCCCGCTCGAGAGAACTGGGACGACTGCAGGCAAGCGTGAAGCGGTGGATTACTCTCCTCAAAGGATTCCCGATCTAGATCCTGATGGAAGTAGCTCTGGCCAGCTCCAGAACACTAGGACAACTGCAGGCAAGCGTGTAGCGGTGGATGACACTTCTCAAATGGGTCCCAATCCATATCCTTATGACAAGGAAGGAGGGTGGTGCAGAATTGAAGAGGAATCACCCTCCGATGACTATGGACTCTAGTGCCTCTTCTTTTCCTCGCCATCATGTCTAGTCTTCTGAGCATTTTGATAGTTTTGTCGCCTATGTATCTAAGTGTGTCTAAGCTGGTCTCTGTAGTTAAATTAGTTCTTAATCTATGTACGATTTGGTTTCCCTTGGTGGGAAGCTCAGTATTTTGGCTTACAGTTGTCAACTCAAGGATGTTTTCCTCTTGGGAGGCAGCGTTCAAATGCTTCTTAGGCCAGTTTCCCCTTGCAGCCAACTCAATTTTTGACATCTTGTTGACTGTATGGCAGCACTCTTATGCCTAGAACTCTCTGTACCATCTGTTACATTAATAGATTTAATCTTACTTAGAAAAAAAAAATTGTAAACCCAAAGCAACAATGGTAAACAAAAATAGATTAATGTTATAAAGCCAAGTTATAAAATAAGGGG
Source organism: Pinus taeda (assembly GCA_000404065.3). Classification (NCBI taxonomy): domain Eukaryota; kingdom Viridiplantae; phylum Streptophyta; class Pinopsida; order Pinales; family Pinaceae; genus Pinus; species Pinus taeda. The sequence goes on along the minus strand of APFE030564622.1, from coordinate 16,434 downwards.
ATCCAAAACTTTTTTAATATCCCTCCATTCTTGGTGTCTTTTTATAATTTGTAAATAATGTTTTTTAGAGTGAGGAGGAAGTTCCTCTCCTCTGCAACTCAAGAGATATCAACACTTTTGTAAGGATATTCTAAGCTACACATTGCCATTTAAAGTTCACGGTTATCAGGATTTTTTCTTTTCAAACCTAGATTTTGTAATTGGATGTCGGGCTTCCACTTTTGCCACCTTCTCCCTTTACTAGGATATCTTATGATTTCATAAATATTATTGGAGATAAAATCAAGGGGCAAAGCATAGAGAAGAGGTTTCATTAATTTGTATTTAAATACTTTTATTTCAAATGGAAGTTTTATCTTTTTGATGAAAGACCTCCTTAAAATGATTTTCATGTTCAAGGCTAATGTTTTATGTGAGGGTGAATGTTTTTTGGATTAGATATCTAGTTCATTAGCCTCATATATTTGTTGTTCTTTTTTTTCTGGTAGGCTCAATTCATATTTATGAGTAACTCTTTACTCATAAATCTACTATAAAAAATTTGATTTAAATTCCATTGGAATGAAGTGAACTGTTTTCTAATTCTTGTGGTTAATCATTGAATGTTTTAATCTCTTTGAATATAGGATGTTTCATTATCACATTATTAACTAGTAGAACTACTTGATTAACCTGAAATTAATGATTAGAGAGAGATATTTTAAAATCCAAATTAGTTAAATATCTTTCTCTCCATTGGCTTAGACCTACATCTTCCTAATAGAGAGAGGCTTAGGATTTCTTCCCTTTTTCTTCCATTCTTAAAATTAATTTGCAGTTATATTAATGGTTAAATTTCTAGAATTCCCCTTGCACGTGGGAAAACTTTAGTGTGGCTTGGATAAGCCCTCAAGTCATCTTAAGGATTTCTTTCTTGTTTGTGCATGTTGAGAAATTTAGGGGAAACAACGTAGGGCCATTTGTCTTCTTTGGTAACTGTTTGCGATGTCTTTTTACTTCACTTAATAAGCTTATTATTTTACATTTTATTGTTAGTGTTTTTCATGATCAAACAAATACAAAACCATAAATAAAAATAAAGAAAATGATAGAAGATATATGCCATCATCCAAGGCCAAAACATCTCCAACTCTGAGAGGAATACCAAAAATAAACACTATTCTTATAGACTCTTCAATTGAATAATTCCAAAACCTAGATCCTTTGCCAAAGAACCTCTCCAAGATCAAGTGAAAATTCTTCTTGAACGTATTTTCTTTCTTCGAAGTCACTACTAGTAAAAATGATTTATACACCTGTTTTTTTGGCTTCTTCTTCAATTTTTGCCTCTTATTATAGGCCTCCACTTTTCATTCTACTTTCAATTTCAGAGATCCCACTCATTTGAGTTTTGGGGCAGATTTTTGAGGCTTCTCTCCTCGCTTGTCTTGGACTCTTCTTCTTGTGAATTCAACTAGCATTTTTTTTCCTTGGGATATATTTTGGATCCTTCAAGATATGCAATACCTAACCTTGAAATGTTATCTAGAGTCATACATTTTATATGAACGATCCAAAATAATACTAGAACACTTTAAACTTCTTCTCCTTCTCTTCGCTGCTTAAGAAGATTTCTTTAAACTTCTTCTCCTTCTCTTCACTGCTTAAGAAGCTTTCTTCCTTTCCTATTCACACTTCTCTCCTTTTTTTAGATATTTGTGGGATGATCTCTTGAGTAAGACCAAGCCCTCCTATATATAGCTTCATGTCCTACAATACTAGGCTGATGTGTCATCATTCCTAAGTCAACATGTCCTTCTAGATAGGCTTGTTTCTCCTTTTGGAGGTCGACTTGATGTAGCACTTTTGACCAGGTCTTGGAGGGTCTTTTGACTCTAACATTGACTCAAATAAATTTCTTTAAAATATGTAACATTCCCCAAATGGGTCTTTCATACATGATAATGATTTTAATAATTTTTCGATTCAATGACAAGCCCTATGATCTCAAATGGGATCTTGATGTAAAAATAATTTTCCTTTAGCATGAAACTAATGCCTTAAGAACAACAATACAAAATGTATTTTTCTCATTAAATGCAATATATAAGCTCATTATTAGGCATTCCATTATCAATACTGAACTAGGTCCATATTTCAACACTCCCTCTACACTATGAAGGTATTCATAATCCATATAAGGCACTTGGACATTCTTTATATGAATATTTATCGTAAGAAGAGTTAGATTGGTAACCCATCTATTTATCATCATATCATCCAACATTGTCACATAACAAGGCCTTGAATAATAGATATATCTCTCCATAAGGTGAGACCATTGATTTATAGGCACCTCCATCATTGTCTCTCAAGGAACATACCCCACTTGGTTGTTCATATGGTATGTCCTTCAAGGAATATTTTTATCTTGGATTCCTAGTCAAATAATATCGGTCCTTTGTGACTACTCTTGTCTTTGATGCCTATTATAGAATTTTTTGGGCACTTCAACCCTAACCATAAATGTCCATAAACTGAGGGCCCCTAAGTCCCTAAAAGTGTTGCTTCACTGCCTAAAGGAACAAGGTAAACTGATTACATCATCTCCCAGAAGTTCTCCACTGAAAAATGCTCATAAATGGTCAAAACTGGACCATACTAAAAGCTCAATGTAGAGGGTGCGATGCATATCACCTTCCTAGTCTACAAGGTTTGATGCATACTGATTTTCTCCTCTGTAGGGTGCGATGGCCGGGAATAGACAAATGGCAGGGACAAAAATGCGAGGTGGAAGATCATGGAATCTTCCATAAGCTTCCTCTCTAACACTTGCCTCTCTATTTTCGACCAGGGATGAGTAAGCTATCATCATTCTCCAAGTGGAAGAAGGAACTATTAGAGAGAGGACACTAATCAAGATCCTAGAAGATGACTCACCTCTCTGTAATCATCTATATATGGATTCCTCATCACAGAGATCCAGAGGCTGGAATTTTGTATCTTATAGAGAAGTGATGTTGGTTTTCTGGTGTACATTCACAGTGTTGGGTGATCTAAGCTTTGCTTGAGGTGAAGAAGAGCTTCCTAGCTGGAGGATGATGCTGGGTTAGAGCATATGGTTGTAATCCTCTTGCTACTTTTCATCTTAATAAAGCTATTCTTGTTTTCTTCCATATTCTTGTGTATTTTTTTATATACGCATTTATATGGTTGACATACATCTAATCCTGTGTTATTTATAGATATAGATCCTTGTTTCTTCGATAGTACTATGTTGTTGTGATTCCACAGGTTCTCTTTGAAGCTGGGCAAATGAAGAAGAAGCAGAGAAGCTCTATCAAGGAGAGGAAATTAAGCGCAATACTCAAGTTCGTCTTCTTGGTTCTCCTATTGTCTATTTCCATAAGAGAAAACAACAGTAGACTTTACTTGTTTGTTTCTAAGATAGCCACCCATCTTAGTGGGAATAGCAGCATTCGAATGGACACTATTCCCGGTAACAAAATGGCGACTGCACTGTGGAAAGACTAGATTACTTGTTAGCCTATCTATCTTTCTTTCTTTTATAAACTTACATACGGACCCTAAAGTCAAGCTAGCTAGCCTTCGAACTACATTTTTTATAGAAAGGAAAAGTAGATCAATGTTGCTTGAGTCTATCTCCGGGTTTTGTTTATGAATTAAACAATAGATCTGCAAGCAATCTAATTTCCCTAAGTGGTGGCTCTAGTAACCTCTTTAGATCACCCTGTGTTTTACATACATTGATCTTTACTTACTCGGCCTAAACACCTGAACTGGATTTCAAACTGTGAGTGAAAACCTATTTGAAGTCTCGCACTGGTACCATCGCACCCTTCCTTCAAGGCATTCTGTATGCATTGCACTTCCCGAGTGTAGTATTTGTGTTGCATACTGGTTTCACTGTGTAATAGGTGCGATGGATAGGGAGGGTTAACTTTACCCTCAGACTGTGGTTTTTTCTCACTTTTTTCAGTCCTACTTAAGAGTTTTGTTTTTTGTAGTCAATGTCTATGAAAAACCCCTTCTCTTGCATTATTCTGCCTCCTTAGTGCAAAGAACTGTAAATTTTTTTATGTATTGTGCGTCATTTTCAGTTCTCTTTTGCCAAAAAGTAGCATAGTCAGATTGTCATCTCTAGACCTAAAAGTGTCGTAGCTGTCGTTTTTAGTTTTAGAAAACAATCCCATTGTTCTTGATAGTCGATGATAAAATTACTATTGCATAGTATTTGAATTAGTAGTTTTAAAGTGTCGAAAAACAATTTCCATTTCAAAATCGCAAAGTGTCTCTCTTGCTTTCACTTCATTTTGAAAAAGAATTTTGTTGAGTATTGTCACTTTAAAATTAATTCATATTTGCACATAGCTTTCTTAATGTCATTCACACACTAAGAACGTTGAAAACAAATACATGCATGTGCATTTGCATTTTGATTACTTGGCTTGATTTAGGACTGTGCATTTACCGTGTGCTCTGTTCTCTGTGAAGAAAAGATCCTTGACTTTCTTCCCTTAGTAGCTAGGATTTTCATTGCTGGAAGAAGATTAAACGTTTGTTTATCATCTTAGACTACATTTTAGGAATTATATACACATCACATGGTGAACATAAAAGGAAAATTTTTAAGCAATACCAACTTAAAATAAATTCAATGAATCTAACAACAGTTTGGAACTTAACGCACAACCTCTAGAGGTCTAGGCTAGAGACGTATTTTGGCGTCGTAAAACCTGGTAACTGTTGCTTTTAGTGTTGGTTGGGTGATTCCTCCACTCTGAGATGGCAAGTGCCAGTACGGACTTGTGCTCCCAGGTACCATTGAGTATATATTGGGAGACCACAATAAGCTACATCCTTTATCCCTAGGAAGCCATGTCTGTCGCCCTATCGATCGCAATGCACCGAACACAACATTCGGGAAGATTGATTGTCGTACCGTAAAAGGTATTATACAATTTTGCGATTGGTTTGGTAGTCCTCTCAGCCTAGATCTCCAAAGAAGTTCATTTTTCTCCTCTTCAGACTCCTTAAAGGAAAGGTCGTCTGAGCACTTGTCACTTCAGGCTTAATAAAAATCGAAGGTGACTAGAGTCATCATTTTTTTTTCCTCGAATCTCTAAAATTGAAAAAACAAGTTGTGTCAAAGCGTCTAAAAATTCATTTTAAATCAGAATAACATCACAAATTCCCGCGTTGGTCTTTAGGTTGAGAAAATGGAGTCTACGAACCAAGGATTTCCCCTTGGAGGAAATCCTAGTCCCTTCTCCTCTTTGGGAGATGTTGGTGCACCCCATATGGCCACTTTGTCACTTCCAGGGTTGAAAATTGGTTTGCCTGTCTCGCTCTTCTCCACCTTTGTCATTGCTAATCCCATGATTCTTGAACAGTTGAATCAGCAACTAGACGACACTAGAGTTGCCTCCCAACCTTCTACTTCATCTGATTCTCCCTCTCCTCCTTCCTCTTCGCTTAATAAAGCCGATAAAGCTAAAAACCAAGTAACTGAGAAGAAGAAGAAGAAGAAAGAGAAAAAATAAAAGAAGAAAAAGGAACCAAAATCGAAAGGGGGCAACCAAGCGTTGTCTAGCAAAAATCCTCACACCGCACAGTCGAAACCTAAATCTTCTTGTGTCATTTGCAATGGAGACCAATATCATCGAGATTGTCCCTGCATCCCTCGGATCTTAAGGGACTAGTCTCCTCGTTTGAACAATCTGGTAGCGTCAACCTCTGGCGATCATATTGAATGCTCGCCATCAATCAGTGAAAGTGAAGCACATGGACAAAGAAGGAATCCCAAATTTCCTTGTAAGTTGTGTGAAGGCAATCACACTGTCCACCATTGTTCCTTACTTGACGAGGCTAAAAGAGTTCTGGCTAATCATCCAGTTTCACTGCTACGACTTCCTCCTGGATATAAAAAAATCTTGTCAAGTCCTTCACCGGTTGAAAATCCAGTTGGCCTGTCATTTTGGTCGGCCGAAGCGTCTATCATTGAAAATGAACCCTCTCAATCCATACCAGACGAAAGTCAAAGGGTCGATATGGCAGTTGACCCGGTCTTGCCTTCAGAGGGTTCATCTTCGAATGATACCATCATTGAAGAGAACGAGAACATCACCATTCAAATTCTTTTCATCAACACAGACTCCAATGAACTTGGGGGTAGTCCTCCCATTCCTTTATCACAGGAGGGAAGTTCATTAGAGTCATATCCGGCCGTCTACTCGGTCCCACCACCAAGCAACCTAGTCTTTTCTTTTGACTGGAATCGACTAGGCAGACCCCATTTATGAGCCACTATACCATTCATAATCATTGTACAAGCTTACAGAATGGTCATGGTTGGTACCATCATCGATGAAGGTGCTTCTGTGAGTATCCTTTCCTCAACTTCTTGGAAAGTGCTTGGTTTGCCATCGCTTTTGCCTGAAATAAGAAATCTGATAGGCTTCGACAAAGGAACTAGTCGACCTTTAGGGATCCTTCCAAATGTGCCCATAAATTTGAGAAGGAAAACTATTCACATGAACGTTATGGTAGTTCAAGGACCTTTAGATTATAATCTACTCCTTGGATGTGACTATATTTATTGCATGGGAGCCATCGTCTCCTCAATGTTTAGAGTAATTTGTTTTGCGCACGAAGGCAGAATGGTTAAGCTCGTAGAACAAATGTTGTTCCCCAGTTCACACATCGCAAATAGTCAAATCCCATCCATAAATTGTCTTTTCAGACAAGAAATGTCTCATTGCTCTCCAGTCTGTCCACCTGATGAGTGCAAGTGATTCAAGAGGATGTGACTGAACCGCAGGGGGCATGCAACCTGGTCTGTTTCGGCAGGAAAACCTTGGGTATAGAGTAGGTTTCCGTGGAGGATATATGACTAGTCTCATGAACCCGTCCTTACAGGAAAATAGGATTAGGCTGGAATAAGATACCTTCTTCAAATTTATGTGAGTGGAATGCGTCTGCGCCATTCACCTTTGTCTGTTTTGATAGACATCGTCGAGGAAGCATTTTACCTACTACGCAGATAGAACTTTCTTGGTAACCTAGAAATTTTTCACTATACTTGGGGCCATGCAATCACCTCTAGTCATGAGATCAAGGAAATCAATCCATTCATCGCTAATTATTCCAAGTAAGAGGGATTTTAGTGTGCTAGATCCTAAATGATGTAATTTTCCCCTCTTAACATTGTACATGAACCTATCTATTACATCCTGAAGGCTCTCATCTTCTCCTCGATTCATTCTAAATATTTCTTCTTTAAGATCATGATCTATATATTTTTCAAGAAATATAATTTTCATATCATTCCATGATCTTATTGAATTAGTCCCTAGACTCATAAGCCATTTAAGAGATCTATCCTTCAATGTTGGTAGAAACAATCTCATTTTTTGAGTTTTCAATACGTAACCATAAGATCTACAAACAATTTCAAATTCAAAGAGAAACGTTTATGGATCCTCTAACCTTAGACCATGAAATTTTGGAAGAAAATATGGAGGGATTTTCTTCATGTGCACACTACCATCAGTATCTTGAATGGGAAATCTGAGAGGATCTTCCTCAATGTCATCATCTCCATCAATTTCTTCTACATTCTTTTCCATCTTCTTCTTCTACCTGCAAAAGTGAATGGTGATGTGGCTCTTACTGCACCATGTGATCAAATGGACGGGTGCTCTGGTGTTGGATATTTTTTTGTTTTTATGATTGAATGAAAACTATAATGCAATGGAGTTTTCTACTTTTGAAATTAAATATTCCTAACAAAAATAATTTTTGTTTTGGCACAAAGTAAAACTAAATGAATCAAGTAGGGAAGAAAAAAATACATACTTTAACACTTCCCTGGCAACGGCACCAAAAAGTGATGAGCCTCAATATTGCATCAAGAATGCTGCAACCCCCAAGGCTACCAACTTTAACTATCAGCACTATATGTGCACCATAAAATGTGTCATTCATTTGCTATCATGATGCAATGGAGTGCATGTACTAAAGTTAAATCTTAAACTAGTTGCAGAAAATGAAATGTTTGAAATGAAACCCTAACCTATTGCAAGAAAGAAAGTGCAAGGAAAGAAACCTATTCTAATTGCATAAAGATCATGAACTAAATGTTAAAGAAACCTAGCTTAACCCTATTTACCACATGTGATGAGATAAAATAACTGAGCATGAAATCTAATCTAGAAAATATTAACTATTGTTTGCATGTGTAAATATAAGAGAATTCATTTTTTATATCTTTTTACTTTATAAATGCAAATGATAATCTTTCCTTTATCTTTGGCAGGGGAGAAAAGTGTGGAGAAGGAGGGTTAAAATGGTCTTGATGGCATGGAGGTCAATTAGAGGCCTAATCCTAGCTTCCATGATGATTTTTCTCAATTTGGACTCAAAACAGGCTTTCCTACAGGACACCACTGTGATTTCCTACACGATGCTACAATGATTTCCTATAGGATCCCCTCATTTACAACAAGATGTTACAAATTTACTATACGAAATTATAATTCATCAAATGAACAAGAAAATCAAATACAAGTTGGATGGGAAATTTTTTTTATTAACTAGGATGTCTTAGGTCCCCATTCCAAGTGGGATCACTAAAACGTACCTCTACTAACCCATACTAAAAAATATAAAAACATTACTAGTCGAAAATCTAGAAATTCGAGAACTAGTGAGCTAGTAAATATAAAAAATGGCTAACCTAATAAAGTGAAAATGCAATGGGGTAATTTTTCTTATGAACTAGAATGTTTTTTAGATCTAATGCAATTGGAAATAGCTTGATTGAAGCTCGTTAGCATGCCCAGGATAATAGCAGAAATTTATTGTTCTTTCCCACAAAGGAGTTCCAAAAATCTAGATTTGGGAATAGGAAGACTAATATAAGTATCTTAGTGATTGATATGAAATTAAAAATCTTTTCCAATGATGAAATAATGCTTGTCATCATGCAAAATAACTTACACCAATCCTTTAACTCAATCCTACAAGAAGAAATCATTAATACTAAATGCAGAAATAGAAAGAAATAAAAACAATAGATGCATGTGAATAAATGAAAAGAAGGAAATAAAATGATACAAAAGGGTTGTGAGGCTCCTGGGATGTCCAAGCCAAGGAAAATTATAGTCCTATGGAGGAGAACAAGATTTAGAAGGTGAACATGACACCGATCTTCATTACTTTCATCAATACAATTACATCCCTGCAATAAAATACAATGGAGCTGCAAAAATACGAGTTCTCTCTACAAGAGCACTAATGAAAATCTATTCCTAGAGGAAAATTTGACTTGGTACTTATACAAAATGATTAGGAATCATTCCCCATGAAAGTAGAAAGTTTTCCCCACCAAAATCCCTTGATTAGTGGATGTGGTCGCTAATAACATGAATCTGCATTAAATGGGAGAGAACACATTCCTAGATTTTCTCGATCATTGGAGTTCCAAAATGTGTGCCATAATTCCATAATATCTTGTTGATTAATTATTCATTATTGATTCTCTTTTAGTAGGGAACAAGTCCCTAAATTATCTCCTCCTTCAAATTTTCATAATCTGCCCAATATTCTCATAATATTCCACAAAAATAAATAATATTAGGCACAAATATCCAATTATTAATAAACCTTCGTAATGAATATATTAAAGTTAAAAATACATTATCTAATGTAGAAATAGAGGTTTAATGTGTCGAAGGATGGTCATAGGCCTTAAATGAATGTTTAATTCAAAGGTATGGGCCTTAATTTATGTCTAATTTAGAGGCCCATCAAAGACAAGGATGATTTTTCTATCTCTCCCTCTTAACTACAGAGGATATGCCGGTTCCTATCAAACAATGTAGCAATTCTCATAAAATGAATGTACACAACCTCCCTCTTAACTAGGGAATTGTACATGCTCCTTCTTAGCAAGGGACTTGCTTCCAAACTCCTTCTTAACCAAAAGCTTGCTTCCAATCTCCCTCTTACCTAGGGACCTATTTGCAACATGAGTTATCTCTTCTATGGTGGATACCATTGGACCTTCAACTACTTGTATAGATCCTCCATTCGATGTCATGAATTTTGTATGTATATTTATAAAGCCTTCATCTTGTAGGGTATTGGCCATCCATAACTTTCCACATGTCAGTCATGAAATCCTCCCTCTTGTATGAAAGTGATGTTCTTGTTGACATTTGGATTTATTTCATACAACTATCTCTTCCATGTCATGTTTCCTTCAGGATCCTCCATCTAATCACATGAGTGTCACTTGTAGATAACATCTACAACCCTCTTTTGGTAGTCCTATATCAACCCATCCAATTTTTGTTCAAAAATAAAAAATGAACATCAAATCAATATTTACCTTTTGTGATGTCCCTTCAGCATGATATCCCCTTGTTGCAAAATCAGCATCGTGCATACATATTTACACATCTCCAAGATATTCAATTTTCAAGGTTCTTCTTTCTTTCCAAACTTTACCAAAGGATTCATATATTTCCCATCAAGATATCAAGGCCAATTTATTCTAGTCAACATATCTTGATTGTATTTTCCATAGTTTCCTCTTTCATTATCTCTTCTCTCTCTTAAGATATTTCTTCCCAAGAATTGCCATTCATAGTTCCTTCATTTTTGTCAACCACCTCATATTCCATATAAGGAAATATTATGTTGATTTCACCTAGCCAATATGTAAACCATGACTTCATGCATCCTTGCCTTTTTCTTTAATATGCTCCAATTTGTATTTATTATTTTTTTTAGTAGAGGTAAGGTTGCTCGAGGTCTCCTTCTTCGCGGTGATGATTATGCAATGATCCCAGGAATTCTTCAAGTGTAAAGTTGTTTGAACGAAAAAGGGATTCTGATGTCTTCTTTAGAAACTTCCTTCTTAAATATAATGATGTAATCATTGTCCTTGTGATGCCTTTGAGATGAGAGGTTTGTTTTGATGATTGATTCTCTTGATGATCTTCTAAAGGTTTTAGCCCTTGTGTGTCTTTGTGATCTAGGTGGATATTTGTGGCCTCCATCCAAGTCCACTTGGACCTCCACCATTGTTTCTTTTAGCTTTTGAGATTCCTTAGTTGTAGCATAATTTACTATTTTTAGCAGTTTTTATGGTCCTGTACTTCTGGAGCTGTTTTGAGGCCCTAAACGACATTTTTTAGGAAAACTCGGAGCAACAATTGTCCACAGACTGATGTTCCTCTTACAAAAGTTGTAGTTCTCAGATAAATCTTTCTAACGAGATATTTTGCACGTCAAACAAAGATCATATGCCAAAGTTACGACCCTCGGAAGTTGATGTACCAATTTACCCAAACAGGGCCCACAATTTGGCATTTCATCTTCTAAGGTTAGGTTTTTGGATGTTTAGGGTTTTACATTGTTTCTAAACAATAAATAGGCCTTCCAGCCTCATTTTAACACAGTTCAGAGGCATGTAGCCACCACATCTCTTCTCATAGATAAGCTACCATCGCCCTAGCTAGTTTATTTCTATTTCTGTTTATAAGCGTATTTTAGTGTTTTACATTAATGAAATGAAGTATTATTTCCGATGCATCTCTATGTTTATGGTTATCTCCGCAATTTATTGTGTTCATGTTTAAATCTGGATTAGTGGTATCGGAGTGGTCTGCTTTTTCTTTGTTTTTTCTTTGCATGTATGCAAGGAGGTCGGGATATAAAGAGTTAGGGCTTGAACTGATCGAACCTTTGCAAGACCAACCTCACAAATAACAATGGCATCCCATGGAAGATGAAAAGAAAGATAAGGGAGTAGGAGATCCTATCAAAATATTGCTCGAAGAAGCCCTCAAGTGACAAAGGCACACGATGATGGACAACTTTTCCTAGATCCTTTAGTAGCCACTGTTATCGGGAAATCTAGTGTCTATGCAGAGCTGCTAGTCCCACTAAGTTGGTTAGCTATCTTATAATCAAACAGATTAAAGTTTCTTTTGTTTTCCTTTAGGAGACGTAGATAGGAGAGGAGCAAATAATACCAACCTCAATCTTTCACTTGGTTCCCTACTTACTCCTTATCCCCTCTGATAGATCTTTGCCACTCCTTCCTTGATTACTCTTCTTCAAAGAGTACATGTAAAGTCAAAGCAACATAATACCTTCAAAGTGCATAGATCTACAATCGTAAACAATATAGGACCAGATATATATTGACCACACAAATGCATATATTATGAGACATACAAGAATGTGGAGGAAAACATGAATAGCTTTATTGATATAATGATTTGAAGAGAGGATTACAACCCATTGATCTAACCCAATGTCATCCTCCCAGCATGAAAGTCCTTCTTCACCTCATGAAAACCTTAGATCACCCAACACTATGATGTTCCACCAGGAAACCAACAACACTTCCTTACAAGATTCCAGCCTTTGGATCTCTGGGATGAGGGATCCATATATAAATGATTACATGGGGTGAGTGAGCTTCTCGAATTTTGATTAGTGTCCTCTCTTTGATAGTTCTTGATTCCACTTCGAGATTCATGATCTCTTACTCATCCCTGGGCGAATTCAGAGAGGCAAGTATCACAAGAGAAGTTTCTGGAAGATTCCATGATCATCCACCTCGCAAATTGTCTATGCCATTTGTCTACTCTAACCCATCTAACCCTACAGAAGGGAGTTTTAGTATTCATCCCACTTTTTTCATGTCGCATGTGAGATATATCGCACCCTTTGGACTAAGTAGTCTGTATGGTCTAGTTTTGACCAGTTCTAAGCAGTTTTTTGTGGAGAACTTCTGGGAGATGATGTAATCAGCTGACCTTGTTCCTTTAGGGTATGAAAAAACATTTTTAGGGACTCAGAAGCGCTTGGTTTATGGACATATATGATTGGGGTTGCAATTCCCAAATATGTCTATAACAGTTGCCCCCTAAAACATGAGGTTGAAAATCTTTTGATGTCGAGTGAAATGCTTTATCATGAGAATCCAAGGTTTTTCGAACTACAAGGCGACGTGTAATAAGGTACAATACAACACATTATCTTCATAAAATTTTCATGGTCTAGTTGAGGCGGGCATTCCCATGCTCAGCTTTATAAATTCATTTTCATGTACATAGGATAGACAACCGTCTTTGTGGTAGACTAATGATTCTAATAGAGCCATCATCCTTTGACTCGAATGATCATCTGTGCAGCAATGATGTGCATTTGATGTCCTTATTTTCTTGAATATATTGCAGCCCGAATGGGTGAAACTAGATCTGGGGTCTTCAAACTCATCCAATCTTCGCCCGAAGTACAAGTCGGTCCATGTGAAAAATGTTCTGGAGTCGAACATGAAAAGACATCACCTGATTACCAGCCAATGATGTAAGTTGTTAACAGGCATGAGAGGAATCACTGATAATGATGATGACCCTCAAGGTAATACAGTACAATTTTCATGGTGTGAAAATGGGACTTGGCATCGCACACCACGCAAAATCTTTCGGTCGAAGGCCATTGATGTAAACCTATCGCCGGAAGTGAGAAACTTGCCATTGAGGCATGCAAGCTTCAAAGTACTCAAAGGGTTCTTCCTAGATCGACTTCTTGGATAATGAGCTGTCGTCGACAAGAAGTAGCCCATCATAGGAGGGCCTTAATGAATCCCACATCTACGACATGGAATGAAGCAAATGATTTTGCAAAGGTTAAAACGATTTGATGATATAGGGTTCAGGGTGGCGCTCACGAAAGAATGAAGGGCGAAGGTATTGCAGCAGATGAGACACAAGCTGGGTTGGTGAATTCTCTGATCGACTTCTCCTGAACATATAGGCAACACTGAAATGGATTGGTAGCATTAACCCCAAAGATGGATCGTACGACGGACCAATGGTATTATGACCGGTGAACGGAATAACCCAACCCGACTCAATCATGGTGATGGAGTGAAAGTGTCATGTTCGAGAGTGAGTCGCTACCAATAAATTTTGTTCAAGTTTTCTTCCCGAATTTTTCCCCAGTCATTGCTGACTAGTACCTCTTTATTTTTTATCAAGCTTGAGGAGGATAACATGTTCTTGTTCTATAATTTTCCCTTGAAGTAAAACCATCATTATGTTTTAATGAGCCTAGCAACAATGAAACTCGTTCTTGTCTCTATGGACAACTTTGTCGCTATTGGTTTTAATGAGTTTAACGACAAAGACAACTCGGTCCTTTTTCAATTTTAGAGAGTTTGAAAAGGGATGGAAAGGGAACTCTAGTAATCCTTTTTCGTCATATAATCCCTTAAGTCCGAAAAATATTTGATAATTTTAATGAGCCGAAAAAGACAAGTGCTCGATATTTTTGTGTAATAATAAAAAGATTAAAATCTAGAGGAGGGATAGCACTTGTGATAGCTTTAACGAGATAAAGAGGCTGATTGCTCGGGAATATTTTCATATTTTACGACTCAGATGAAAAGAGACTCATTTTTTGAGGAATGAGTGATATTTTCGAGTAGCACCTGATTCCAGGTAAGGTTTGGAATTTTCCAATCACGACAATGTCACAAGGATGGCTAACATAATCACTCTTCATAGTTGTTCCTAAAAAGGGTAAACAATCAAATGGAGGCGTATGATCGGCTAAAATAGAGTGGATGTGATGGTAAGAACACGACCAGGGCTCAAAAGCTGATGATAATGCATTCGGAATGCTTATTTACGAGAGGTTGGTTTGTTTTTTAATGAGCTTAAACTTTGGGGGAACATTTTCTCATCGCTTAGGTTTAATTTTTAACGAGATTGAACTTTGCATAAAAACTACTCATGCTAGTTGTATAATAAGGATGTCTCATTGATAGGTTCCATTTTTATGGAGCTTGCACCACTCGAAGCTTTGCTCCGTATCCTTTCTTTATGTGAGCTAGGAACGACCAATCCTATGAGTTTAAAGGGTTGAGAATCTACAAATTAAGAAAATAAATGGTCGCTCTTCACTTGCATGCAAAATGGTGTGCATGCCCCCAAGTATAGTGAAATAGAGTTTCTAGGCTACCATATAGAAGTTCTTGCATTTGCAAGATAGTTTCCATCTGCGTAGTAGATAGAAACACTTCCCAGCTCAATCCATTTGAGCAAAGGTGATCCTAGCTCCAACCACCTAACCTTGAAAGGAAAGGATACTCATAGAATCCCCTTCATCTATGATGGTACCGACCATGACCATTCTGTAAGCTTGTACAATGATTTGAAATGGTACATCTCGATGATAGTGATCCTCTTTGCAAATGACACATGGAGATTTGGGTTTGGATGGTGCAGTGTGTGGATTTTCTTTAGATGATGCACGGTTACCCCTTTTTGCCTTTGGCTCCTTCTTTTTCTTCCCCTTCTCCTTCTCCTTTCTTGTTCTTCTGAGTTACTTGGTTTTTAGCTTTACCAACTTCACCAAGTGAAGAGGAAGGAGGGGAGGGAGAAACAAGTGAAGCAGAAGGTTGGGGGGTAATTCTAGTATTATTTAGTTGTTGACTTGATTGCTCAGGAATCGTGGTGTTTTGAACGACAGAGGTCGAGAAGAGCCATATTGGAAAGCTGATTGTCAGTCCTGGGAGGGACAATGTGGCCATATGAGGTGCACCGACATCTCCCCAAGAGGAGAACGGATTAGGATTTCCTCCAAGGGGAAATCCTTGGTTAGTGGACTCCATTTTCCTCAACCTAAGACCAGTGAGGGAATAGTGACGTTATTACGATTAAAATAAATTTTATGACGCTTTGACACAACTTGCTTTTTTAATTTTTAAGAGTCAAGAAAAATCTAAAGATGACTCTATTTGCCTTCGATTTTTAATGAGCTTGAAGTGACAAGTGCTGAGAGGGACATTTTCATTTAAGGAGTCTAAAAAGGAATGAAAGAGACTACTCTGGAAATCTAGACAGAGGGATTACCAAACCAATTGCAAAACTGTAGAATACTTTTTATGGTATGGAAATCAATCTTCCTGAATGTTGTGTTCTGTGCATTGCGATCGATAGGGTAGTAGACACGGATTCCTAAGGATAAAGGATATAGCCTATTATTGTCTCCCAATATATATTCAATGGTATGTGGGAGCACAAGCTCATATTGGCACTTGCCATATCAAAGAGGAGGAATCACCCAACCTACAATGAAAGCGATAGTTACAAGGCTTTACGATGCCATAATACATCTCTAGCCTAGACTTCTAAATGTTGCGCGTTAGGTTCCAAACTGTTTTTATGTTCATTGAATTTATTTTTCAGTTGATCTTTCTTAAGACGTTTTCCTTTGAGGTTCACCACATGATGTAGATATACAATTCCAAAAATGCAATCTAAGATGATAAGCAGTCATTTAATCTTCTTTTTCCAACAAAAATCCTAGCTACTAAGGAAAGAGAAGCGAGATTCTTTCAACATA
>APFE030564614.1:134570-137744 GCA_000404065.3 Pinus taeda | reverse complement strand
ATTTTATCTATTATTTTTTTATAAAATATGCTATTAATAATATCATAAAATACAATACAATATTGTATCTTAATTTTATTTTGCCAAACTTTCATTATGACAACTGTTACAATTCATTGCTAATGTGACCAACATCCAATTCAATATCAATATCTTCAGTGTTTACGACTGGATATGAAGCTTGCATGGCAATACCGCACAACTCTTTTGGTGCTTCAATGCCTCGTTACATTTTAATATATCCTTCTTCTCCCCATTCAAGTCCCCAAGAGTTCGTAACTATCCAGTAATTAACTCCTTCAGATGACTTGCCATATCCAACTGCTATAACTCCATGGTTAGGTTCAGTGCCCGATTGACCAGTAAATACCCCCTGCTTAACAAACACAATTTGGTTAGTTACACTTGCTAAATTATTCATCTCTTATTTATTCATTCTCAATGAAAATATAAAGGATCATAACAACTTACCTCCGCATAAAATTGGAAATCTTGGCTGCTTGCTTCGATGGCTACAGAGACAGGTTGATGTGCTACTGCTTTTTTGAGAGCTCCTTCATCGTTAGCAGGGACATCTTCAAAGCCATCAATACTGCAGCTGCTTCTTCTAATTCAATTTATGTCAAAACAAAACAAAATAATGACTCGATTGTGTTACAAATTAGATGATGTTATCATTATAAAAATTATTATTATTAATAAGTAGAGCTGATATATAATGCTTTGAGAATCAAATATGACTAGTTGTGAAAATCTACGATGATTAAGGATTGAACCATAATCAAAATGAAAATTATTATTGAGATTATGTCGATCACATAGTTTATAATTTATGAAATCCATGACACATATACTAGTTGGTTTGTGTAGGGTTTAGTCTCCATGAAGTCATAGGTTCAAATATCATGAGGAGGGGTTGAGAGAAAGAGCTAATTGTGGGGATAAAAACGATCACAATCTTGGTGAAAACATCTTATAAATTGATGATTTATAAATAAATCCTAAATATGTACTTTAAAAACCTACCATTAATATTGTGGCACAATTGGAATAATGACGCAATCTATGTGGTGACAAAGTACTATGTTGAGAATTAACATTAACATTGAAAAATAGAAGGGCTTTGATTCCACAGACTATGATTCGTGAGAACCTCTTTTTTTGTTTTGTTTTTCAATTCGGTTCACGCCACCATGATTTGAGAAAATTTCCTGGCTAAATTTAATGGTGAAATATTATTCAGGGTGGAAATAAACCCACCCACATGAATTTTCTTCCATTAAAATATGGAGATGGAATTTGGATCTCTCACGTTTCCAGGGATCGTGAGGCACGTTATCCTTTACAATGGTGTGTGCCCCACGAATACAAATGGAATCCTGCAAATCTTGAATTGTGAGATTGGTGGTTTCACAAGAAAGCTGTGCGAAGAGGCGGTTTGGCCGAACAACTGCGTCAATCCATCGCTCACTGCATCTATCATCACCAGTGTAGAAGGAAACGTAGAGAATGGTGACGGAATATTAGACCATACCAATAAAATTTGTTTCCGTATGTACCAATAAAAGCCAGCGAATCATACTTCACCCTTTGACGCGACATGGCAAAACATTTGGGTTGACCCTTGGGCGTGTCGTGCGAGGGCTTGGGCAGAACGATGAAGCTTCGCCTAGCCCAAGGCACATGATCCATGAAGTTTGAAGGTGTATCAGCAGGTGGAAAAAGGTTATGTTCTGTAATTTTGATTTCTATCTAAGTACTTTCGTTGACCCCAACCATATTATAAGCATAAGGTTGGAGGGCCATTTCTCTGAATGATGCGAATGTGTATGATGATGCTATTAATGAATTAATGTTATGTACATGATGTACAAGTCTAGAATGAATGAAAGATTAAGTAGAGTAGATGAGACAATAAGATTACCAAAGATATAAAGATTATATAAGTAAATTGTTAGCTTAATAATGATTTTATAATCTCAATAAACACTTAAAAAAGAAAAATCGAAAATTTTAATGCCAAATAAATCATACCTCCGGCCATTGATGCTACTCACACGCCAATATGTTCGGATCGATTAGAGCAAGTAAACGTTGCTAAATGAGAGAACCTTGCATCCACGGATCGACTGTCCGAGTGAACAAATTTTGAATCCTTCTTCAAGCCTTTTGCAGGAGAAATTAACGAAGATAATTATGAGCTAATATTGTCAGATGATTCCTCCACAGAAGAGCCGTGTGTTTGAATTTTTACAAATGCCTCTAAATGCGAATTTCGGAGGTCTAGGAGTCTCCGAAGTACTGGTGTTGCATTGAGGAGACTCGTGGTGCAAATGTACACGTTAGCAGAACAAAACTGGAAGAAGTATTCTGGGGGTGTAAGGCGGCTGATTCGATGAACTCCGTAGCGGCGCTCGAAGGGAATAACGTTCAAATTTTACTTCTTATTTGAATATCTCCAAAATCTCTCATCTGTGTGGCACTTCCAAGCTCTGCTCACTCTAACTTGATGGTGTAAGACTAAAGGGGATTGAGTTAGTGAGCTGGGGGACCAAACAAAAGTATTTATAGCCAAGTTTCCATCAAGCTTCTGTTGGCTATGTGTCAAGTGTTCCACATAACATGGTAGAGAACTGCAGAAGAAGTAATGGACCACTCCAGGAGCTTCCAACAAGAAATTATTTAACTGCAGTTGGTTACCGTAATTGAAGGAAATAACTGGCAGATTGTTTCCAAATTATCGGCGGCCATTGGAAGCCGTAAAGGGAGCTTAACATTCTCCCACTTGGTCCATACTTCCAATCTAATGTCTCATCTTAAAACCCATTGATAATCTGTATTAAGTAATAGATACATGAATCATGGCAATAAGTCCTTTAATGATGAGTATTATCTTCCATGTATTACTATGTATTTATTCTTATTACAATCTCTTAATGAATAAACCTTATGTTTATTCTTGGTCCTACACAGATGAATTCTCTTAAATCAAATTAAGGTGCACATAAATATGAGAAAAACATCACAATAATTAAGAATTTCATTAAAATAACATTGTCCATACAATGAGAAACTACATAATGGAACCGAGTCCCATATTCTTACATGATCCTTGATTTAACGGTGGCATGCCTTAATCAAAGATTAACAATCACAACTCAATGCTGACGAGCT
>APFE030564614.1:127070-129570 GCA_000404065.3 Pinus taeda | reverse complement strand
CTTCTTCAAGCCTTTTGTAGGAGAAATTAATGATGATAATTCTGAGCTAATATCATCAAACGATTCCTCCGCAAGAGAGCCGCGTGTTTGACTTTTTACAAATGCCTCTAAATGCGAATTTCAGAGGTCTAGGAGTCTCCGAAGTATTGGTGTTGCATTGAGGAGACTCGTGGTGCAAATGTACACATTAGCGAAACAAAACTGGAAGAAGTATTCTGGGGATGTAAGGTGGTTGATTCGATGAAATCCATAGTGGCGCTCAAAGGGAATAACGTTCAAATTTTACCTCTCATCTAAATATCTCCAAAATCTCTCATCCATGTGGCACTTCCAAGCTTTGCTCACTCTAACTTGATGGTGTAAGGCTGAAGGGGATTGAGTTAGTGAGCTTGGGGACCAAACAAAAGTATTTATAGCCAAGCTTCCATCAAGCTTCTGTTGGCTATGTGTTAAGTGTTCCACAGAACATGGTAGAGAACTGCAGAAGAAGTAATGGACCACTCCTGGAGCTTCCAACAAGAAATTAATTAACTGCAGTTGGTTTCTGTAATTGAAGGAAATAACTGCAGTTGGTTTCCGTAATTGAAGGAAATAACTAGCAGATTGTTTCCAAATTATCGGTTGCCGTTGGAAGTCGTAAAGGGAGCTTGACATAAATTTGCTTTGAAGCTTAATATTAGTGGAATAATTTGTACTTCAACCACACACTCAAGGAGTTGTCCACAAAGCGCCTTGTGATGGTAGGAGCTCTCGAGTTGTGACAAATACCTACCAAGTTAATATGAAAAGTCATTAGTATGATTAAAGAATATTGAACATGTTCATGCAAAACTTGTTAGGATAAATTATAATTTACTTGGCCTATTATGTGTGCCTTGCCTTACTTGGAGTACCAAACAACTACACATGCTCGGAGTATATTGTAGTTAGAAAAATTATTTATATAATGATTATGTTTATTAATGTTTTTTTTTTTTTTTTTTTTTTCTATGTGGTTCATGGATCTTGGAGAATGATAATGGTTATATTCACGGAATATTTGTATAAACATTTGTACCATTATTGTTGGTTCAACCACAGATCCTGACTCCAAGAGTGTCGATAAAATTAAACTCGTGACCTCTTAATAGCAAAGATGCTTTAATGATGGGGACTCAACCAATTAAGCTAACTCTCGGGGCTTATGTTTCTTAATCTTTTATAAAAACTATGACATTTTTTTTGTAAGCAAGTCAAGAACTTCATATTAGCAAAAATGATGTACAATATTTATAGAGCTATAGTAATGACAATGAGAGCCTTCATGGGACCATTCCCATCATGGGGAAACCAGAAGGTCCTAGAGTGAAACTAGAAGTCCAAAAACACTTAGTGGCAAACCAAGTTTTGAAACAAATTAACAAGCTTAAACAAAGCCAAAGAGAATGACAATCTGAGTTGAGAATATGGATCATTGTGAAAGACAAAAGAAATAGGTTACTTGCCTCGGGAGGTTGAGGTATCCTGCATATTGTTAGTTGACACTCAAGCCGCAGCTTCATATGGTTTCTCTTCGATGATGGGAGACCCATATGAACTGGAAACTTGTTGAGTCGACCCCTTCACAACATCCACTCTCACATGAACCTACTGTAGAGCTTCATCTATATGGGAAAAGGGGGAGGGAAGGGCAGGCGAGTTGGAGAAGGAGTCGTTGCCATCATGGGAGTTGAAGGAGGAGGCAATGAGTGGGACATGACGGAAGGAGATACCAAAGAGGCAAGATAGTTGACAAAGAAACTAGCGGAAGTGACTGACTTAGGAATTGGCCTCTGCAACCTTCAACATGACAACATATTTAGCATGCTTTTGTTTCCGTAAGTGCCTGATAAGTAAATTTTGGAGGGTCCATTTCCCATCTCCAAGGCGCCTACATTCATCAACTTTAAGAGAAGCGACCTTATGACAATTGCTCATTGGAATGTCAGGGTCATAAAGAGAAAATTTTCAACATAATCTATAGCCCGAGGAGGTTTCCCACAACCACAACCAAGTCCTCCTCACCTAATGCATTCATGCTCACGAACCATGGTAGCTAGCCAAAGAGGGAAGAAGGTAAGTGTAGAGTTGCAAGGGGTATGGCTATTGTTCTTTAGGTGGGCATCGAAGAGTATGGCTTAGGCAGAGACAAAGGCTCATTATGAAAAAGTCGAGCAAGAGGGAGTTAGATAACCAGAAGGAGCGCCATCGACGAGGGAGCGGAGTGTGGAATAAATTAGGCATGCTTGCTAAGTACTTGGAGATCATACAATGGATATGGTGCATTGAATTAAGCTTCATCGAGATCGATGGATCTGCATGCTAAGAGGATGAATTGAAGGCTTCATATCACCACTTGTGATGTGTTTGCACAAGGGCGATAAATGTTATTAGGTCAACCCTTAACAATTGCTACCTGCATCCGAGGGGTAATGCTAATATTCATTTTAATATAGAAATATTAAATATAATTTAAAATATA